>JAQZBX010108093.1:0-10584 GCA_029593785.1 Cabassous unicinctus
GGTACTTGGGACAGTTGGAATTGGGGTAGGGTTGGGACCCTGGATGGTGAGGCAGTCAGGGGCAGGGCAAGGTTTTGGGCAGGGCTTTGAAGGCAGAAGGCAGTGCTGGGGTGGGTTTTTGACCTGCTGGGCCAAAGATGACAAGGGCAGGGTCTGAGAGTTGGGTAGGGCCCACCACCAAGGCCATGTGTACTTCCTGAGGAGCCACCAAACTGCATTCCACAGGGGCAGTCTACACCATTTTACATCCCACCAGCAGCGAATGGGTATTCCTTTGTATGTCTCCTCTTCCTCTCCGACACTTGTCATTTTTTGTAGTTGTAGCCACTCTAATGGATATGAAATGGATGTTTATCTTTTTTATTTTTACTTTCAATGAATAAATGTTTAATTTTATCAAATATATTTTCGCACACCTCTTCTAGAGGCTTGTATGACTTTTCTCCTTTGTCATTCTGTTCACGGGATCATTTGCCCCTTGTGATTGGAAATACTAAAGCACCCTTGTATATTTTAGTCTATCGCACTTGATATCGGTGTCTTACATTTTCATACAGGGCTAAATTTTATCTTTTTCTTCAAATATTGATATATTTATGAAATAGAGGTTCATGATCTTTATTTATAACTTCCTGGTCTGATGATGCTCTCAGTGATATGCTGGCCTCACCTCATCAGAGACACAGAACCCTACTTTCTGTTTTTCTCCTGAGAGCTTTTGTGTGACTGAGGTGATTTTTCTCCTTAAATGGAATATTTCATCAGTCTGAGACTGTAGTTTTGTTACTAGAAACCTTTTTTTGTGGGTTACAGTATGTTTTCATTTTTTAAAATAATGGCTTCAACTTTTTTAACTAATAGGAATTTCAAATATTTCCTGATGTGTGTGTGTGTCGGGGGGGCGGTTCTCAGGACTGATGCCCTTTGATCTTTGTGTTCAACTTTGTCAGCCTCAGTATTTCATACAATCCTTCATATCTATAGAGAATATGTCTGGTTGGATACCTGATTGGGTTATTTTTTTTCCTCCATAATCAGTTTTTCTAGTGGTTTATTCAATTTACTTATATATTTAAAAATATGATGACAGCTTAGTTAATTTGTTTCTATGATGTGCTTATTTTCTATTTCATTCATGGCTTCTCTTTTTATGATTGCCTTCTTTCTATGATCTTTCATTTTTTTAATGTTATTAATTCTTAAAAAAAGAAGCAGAGGTGATTACATTTCAATATTTCTTCCTTATTAAAATTTCCTTTGAAATTTGCCAAAAGAACTACTGCTGAAAATAAAAGAGAGCTTTATTCAGTGAACAAAGAATCACTAATTGGACAACATCAAGTAAAGCCAGGTAGTCCAAAGATTTGGGGGCTAGGGGTGGTACTGGGAACTTACAGTAAAAAATAAAGAAAGAAAGAAAGGAGGGGCAAGGAATGACAGATTTCAGGCAAGTTCTGTTCCGGCAGCATATTGTAATACAGAGACAGGAGGAAACTTGTTGAAACTGATGGGTCAGAGCATAGGCCTCTTTTTTTCTCCAATTTCCTGTCAGTTTCATTCTGCAAGCTGTGCCTCCATGGACTCTGATTGCCTTGGGGTATGTGCTTGCTTCTACCTGGTGCCTCCTTTGCCAGGAGCCATTTTGTAACCCAGGGCCTAAAGGTTAACTTCAAGTTATCCATTTCGTTGTAAGCAGGTTATCCATTTCCTTGTAAGCACTGATTTATCTGGCATCCTATAAGTTTTGATAGACTGTCTCTTCATTGAGTTCAAAAATTTTCTAATGTTTATTATCATTTTTTTCTTTGGCACTTGGCTTATTAAAACATGTGCACCTTAGTTTGTAAACATTGGATGTTTTCTCATAGCAATCTCATATGATTGGTTTCTATTTTAATTCAATGGTATTCTGTAAACTTATCCTATGTTGTTTAGCTATTTGAAATTTCTTGAGAATTATTTTGACTTAACATATGGGTGATGTTAATCACATTCCAGGTAGCCTTTAAACAAGAGGAGTCTATCCTTGTGAACAGTGAAGGTTCTAATGTGATTTTCCTTATTGAAATTTTTCTATTTTTCCTTTTTTCTTCCTCCATCCTTGCCTTCCTCCCTTCTTTCTTTTCTATCTTTCTTTTTTCTGGTTACTTGGTTTGATGTCTATCAAAAGAGCTGTGATAGTCACACACTAAGGTTTAGGATTTACCTCTTTCTCTTATCAGATCTTCCCTCTGTTCCTACACAAAATTGTAGACTATGATAATGGGTGCATAAAGATGGAGGGCTGTACTCTCTGACTGGTGGATTCAAACCACCAATTTGAAGATAACATTCAAACCAAGTTATCTTTCTGAGCCATCCTACTGTCATCTGATGATGTTCCCTGTTTAAATTTTCTCTTATCTCAATGTTCATTGAGATGCTGTAAATTTCTTGGGCTCCATGTTTGTGTGGTATACCTTTTCCCATTTTTTTGTAGAAACAATGTTTTGTGTCCTGTCTGACATCAAAGAAGCATTTATTTCTTTTTGTATTAATTCATGCTGATAACATCAGCATTCTCCTTACAGTATTCACTCAACTTGCATTTCATTGCATGGTTCCAGTAGGTGGATTAGTCCATTTACACTTAGTACCTTACTTTTTGTCATTGAACTGACTTATTTTAGTTTCATTTTCTCTACTTTTATGCTTTCTTTTAGATGAATCTAATATTATGGATGATTCCACTTATAGAGTATAATTATTCTGTATTAACTTCTTCCATATGTGTATTATCTCTGTTAACTTATAGGCTAGATGTTCCCATGTAGTTCACTGAAAGGATACCCTGCAGATACAGAGAGTTCCAGGATGGTTCACCCTACCTGCTTTTTCCATTTGTTGACCTCTGTGTACTTGGGGTACATATTCTCTTCCCACCTTGCGTTACCATAAGGATGGCTATTTCCAAAAGATGGGCCTGCCCAATCTGGCGCCACAAAGGGCAAACATGTCACTCAGTGAGAAGATGATTTATTGTGAGTGCATATGCAGGGAACTGAGGGACTCTTCCCTAAATCAGTTCAAAATGAGAATGGGAACTAGAGTTTTTATAGGCAAAGGAGAAGTATAGGGGAAAAGAAAAACAAGTGGTGCTAGGTGTCTTGTGAGGCAGGTATGTGCAATTTCCCAGTCCTGCTTTGTCTCAAGCATGTCTAGTTGTCTTTGGTTTCAACAGCCAATAAACAACAATTTAGATATTGTTCTGCAGGTACAAGGTCTCCATGGCTTCTCTCTCTGCCAACTTCTCAAGGATATCAATCTTTTTGTCTCTGAGAAATGTTACTGATTTATACCATTGTGTCTGGTTTAACTTTGAGACATTATCTTATTCCTGTAAGCAAAACTGAGAAGGTCTGGTTAATATCCTTCAGGGAACTAAGTACAAAGTGTAAACTTCTAAAATTAGATGAATAGAATCATGAAGAAAGTGCTGCAGCTCTACTCTTTTCCTCCCACTTTGCAGAAACCCACAGCTTTAGAAAAATAACCACCCTTCCTCCCTTTCTCCCATGGAATCCACAACTTAGGGAGATAAGTGCCCACTTCCCCCTTTTGTCTGGAATCCACAAAGTTAATGACTCTACTCCTCTCCTCCCTGAGGCCTTCTGCTTTAGGAAGATAAGCTAAACTCACACCTTTGCTTCTGTAACCCCTACCTGCCTGGTTGCTTCAAGAATTTGCCCACTTGCCCAGAAACCCACTAGCCAATAATCAGAAACCTATATAACCACATGAAAGCCAATGCCCAGGACCCAGATATTGGGAGACTGGATTCTCCTCTGGGCCCATGCATAATAAAAACTTTTTCTCCCCATCTCTCTGAGTGCATGCTTTGTTTTCTCATAGTCTAAGTTTTTTCTGCCACAACATTTGGTGCCTTGGCTGGGAAATCCAACTGAGCAGGCCCGTTGTGCCCCTGGCTTGGAACTGACAGGCACTGCTGATGGCGGTCTCTGAGAAAATGAGGTAGGTGCCACCCATCCTCTTAATGGAATCTCCTTCTGAGGTAGTTCCTGTGGGCCATATCTCCACATCCCAGTCTGACTCTAAGGGAAGGCAGACTGAACAGTGCTAGAAAACTCCAGAAAGGTAAGGTCCTGGGTGCCAACTCCACAGTCAGGCCCTTCTCCAGACAGAAGGGGAGACTGATCACCTCCCAAAGTCTCAAATATTGAGATCCCAGAATAGGGCAGAACCTGTGGGAGGGACTGCATAATCCCTGAGTGATTATGTGAATGAGGATGACAGAGGCTTGCCTCTGTTATTCCAGCCTGTGACTCCATGGCCTGTGCTATGGAGCCTGAGTGGTCCCTAACCTGTTTTCTGTGGCTACATCATATGGAATATCGGCACACCCAAACTCTACCTGGGTGCCTTTGCTAAGACAAGCTGAAGTTCTTATGAGAGATGTAGACAGGTGGGCATCTGAGTGGCCTCAGTAGAGGCAACCCCTTCCTTTGTCTGTCTTGTGCCACCAACTCAGGGTGTGGACTTATCACTGTTAATCCCTGTGGGAGGGACTGTGTAACTTCTGAGTGATTGTGTGTGTGAGTGAGGATGACAGAGGCATGCCTCTGTTATTCCAGTCTGTGACTCCATGGCCTGTGCTATGGAGCCTGAGTGGACCCTAACCTGTTTTCCATGGCTACATCATATGGCATAACAGCCCACACTTAACTCTGCCTGGGCACCTTAGCTAAGATTAGCTGAAGTTCTCATGAGAGACATGGAGTGGTGGGCATCTGAGTGGCCTTGAAAGAGGCAACCACTTCCTTTGTCTCTCTTGTGCCACCAATGCAGGGTATGGGCTCATCACAGTAAAAACCTACCACCTTAAGCTGCATGCTTAAGAATTTCAAGAAGGGCCTTTCTGGAGATTATGGCATCTGGTTGAACCCTGGCACCCTCTGAACCTTATGTGAATTAGAGTGGCCCACTTTTAACATTGACTGGCCCTTGGAAGGGACCCTGGATATAGCCAGGGTCTGTACAGTGTGGCTGGTTGTCATGGGAACTCCCAGCCACTCCAATCAGCTTCACTACATCAGTTCTTGATTAGAGATAGCCCAGACACTGGCCCCTTTGTTTCCAATTGTGCATTTGAAAAAAGGTAACAGGGCCCTGGAAGCCAATCATTCATCAGGGGTCCTCAGAAGAAGACCCACCCCTCCACCACCACCGCAATACACTCAGGCCACTCTATCCTCTCCTCCTAGCATGGGAGTGCAGGCAGATCTCCCAGAAACACCCCCACTGGTGATCCCTCCAGGACTATCGGCCCCCTCTGGAGAAAGGCCCAGAACCCCAGTAACAAGTAGGCTCCAGTCAGTGCAATCTGTGTTACAGATGCCCCTCCATGAGACACAGGGCCCAGCCCAGATTGGTGAGGATGTAACTGTCCAACCCGGGAGGACTGATTTGTACTACTAACCCTTCACAACTATAGACCTCTTAAACTGGAAGCACCACATCCCCTCTTACTCAGAAAAGCCCCAGGCCCTTATTGAGCTCATGGAATCCATTTTCCAAACCCATCGTCCCACTTGGGATGACTGCTGCCAACTCCTCCTGACTTTGTTTAAAGCGAAGGAGAGATGATGGATTCTGATTAAAGCCCTAAAGTGGCTTCATGAGCAGGCCCCAGCTGGCATTTTAAATCCAGAGGATTGGGCACAAGAGGTGGCACCAGAAGCTCAACTGAACTGGGACTTCACTGATCAAGGATGGGCTACACTCCAGCAATATCAGGAAGGGCTCCTTTGAGGTATCTGGGAAGGGGGAAATGACTCACAAACATGACAAAGATGACTTTATTCACCCAGAAGCCCAAATAATCTCTGGGAAATTTCTATGAATGACTTTGTGAGGCCTTCAGAATGGTGAATGCCACCTTTGTTGTGCAGGCAACATCAGATAATGAAAGAAAGCTCCAGAAATTAGAAGGGTTCATGGGAATGAACATCTCTCAACTCCTTGAGGTTGCCATAAAGTGTTCATCAATCAAGATGAAATTGCCAAACAAGAGGCCAAGAATCAAATGAAACATCAAGCTCCCTACTGGCAACAGCCTTGAGAAATCCTGACTACACCAGACAAGGAGGGCCACCTCAAAAAGGGGGAACAAGCACCAAAAGGGTGCCCCTAGCCAGAGACCAATGTGCCTACTTCAAAGAAAGTGAAAAAATGAGTGCCCCCAAAAGACTAAGGCACATGGAGGGAACAATCCCCAAGGGAAATACTGACCTGAGTTCCAGGATCATCTGATTGGGCTGGCGGGATTCAACTCTGAATAGGGGCAACCAGGCTCACTGGAACTTGGCCCCCATGAGCCCATGGTCAAGCTACAAGTTGGGGGCCAGTCAATAACTTTCACGGTAGACACTAGCACTGAATATTCTGTGGTCACAACCCCCATCACCACCTTTAGTGGAAAAACCACTAACATAGGAGCAACTGGAGACCAGTCAAGCCAATAGCCTATTTGCCAGTCAAGAACTTGTCAGCTTGGTGGCCATGTAGTGATTCATGAATTTCTATACCTGCCTGAATGTCCAGTTCCCCTACTTGGTAGGGATCTCTTAACCAAACTGGGAGCCCAGATTACCTTCAAACCTGGGCGGCCAGCAAGCTTAAGCCTCGAGACCAGCCTCATTCTCCTTGTCACTGTACCCTGAAGTGAGGAATGGAGGCTTCATGTGGAAGAAAATTCAAGTCAGTATCTGGAAAAATGGTAGAACTTTTCACCCAGGTTTGGACAGGAAAAAAACCATCAGGAATGGCATGGAACCATTCATCCATCATCATTGACCTGAAGCCTAGAGCAGTCCCAGGCTGGCAGAGGTAGTATCCAACCCCCCATGAAGCATAACTGGGCATGGTTGAACACATAGATCACCTGAGAAAAGAAAGGCTCTTGATCGAGTGCCAGTCAGTATGAGTGAAGAAACCAGAAGAGACAGGATACAACCAGTCCAGGATCTAGGAAAAATTAACAACACGACCCTCACCTTCCACCAGGTTGTTCCCAACCTGTACACTTTACTGGGACAGCTGACACCTGGAACCACCTGGTTCACTTGCTTGGACTTAAAAGATACCTTTTTCTATCTGTGGCTGCCCACTCCCCTGAGCCAGCCAATGTTTGCCTTTGAGTGGGAAGATCCCAGAACCCAGGAGAAAACTCACCTAACCTGGACTAATCTCCCACAAGGCTTAAAAAAACCTCCCCTACCCTTTTGGGGGAAGCCTTCCAGCAGATCTAACCACTTACACCCAGGAAGACTGCATGTTTGCCCTTTTACAATAAAGGGATGACCTCCTACTTGCCAGTGAGATGGAAGAGGACTGCTGGAAAGAGACCCAGAGTCTCCTGCAACTTCTAGCACAGACTGGATACAAAGTGTCTTGGGGTAAAAAAAAGTCCAAATCTGTAAACAGCAGGTCAAGTACCTGGGGTTCAGCATCACACAAGGACACGGATGTTCAGAGCAGAACAAAAGAAAGTAATCTGTATCATCCCTCTCCCAACCACAAAAAGAAAACTTTGTGCATTCATTGGGACTGCAGGTTTCTGTCTCATCTGGATTGCTGGGTTTGCAACCATGGCCAAGACTCTTTATGAAGTTCTGATGCATCCAGAAAAGGAATCCCTTGCTTGGGAGAAGCTCAACAGGGGGACTTTCAAAACATCAAAAGACACCTAGGCAGAGCCCCTGCCTTGGGGCTCCCAGATGTAACTCAAAACTGGTGAAAATGTTAGGGATCGATTAAAAACTCCATACAACCTATAGGCCTCAGAGTTCAGGGAAAGTTGAATGCATGAATCAAACCCTTAAAGCGAACCTAGCTAAACTCTGTTAAAAAACTGGTCTCCCCTGGGTAAATTTTCTTCCCTTAACCCTTCTCCAAGTTAGGTGTACCCCAGGACTTATGGGCTATTCACCCTTTGAAATTCTATTTGGGTGGCCACCCCCAATTATCCAGGCCTTCAGAAAATATCTCAAGCTCCTGGGGTAGGCTGGCCAAGATTTCATCCTCCAGCAGCTAGGGAAGACTCTAGCCCAAATACATAAAATTGTCTTGTCCCAAAACCTCATCCCACTGGGACACCTGGTGCACCCCAACTGGCCAGGGGCCCTAGTCTGGGTCAAAGACTGAAAAAAGAACCCCTTCAGCCTGCCTGGACAGGTCCACATACTGTGATCCTTTTAACTCCTACTGATCTTAAAGTTTCAGGCATCATCCCTTGGAGTCATCATTCCAGGGTCAAGAATACATTCCCTGATAAAGAACAAGATGCTGGACAACCGAACTCATACCTGGCCACACCTTGAGAGTCTGAGTCCCCTGGGATCCCCGAACACCAACCCTGCCAGATGCCCACTGAATGGACTCCTGATCCTAGTGGTTTCAGCTACTGGAGGGGCTACTCACCTTGCTGTTGAGGACTGGACTGTCTGCTGTAGCTCCTACAGACTGGACTATAATGAATAAAGCCTTACTTGCAATAACTAATTGGTGCATAGTGGGGTGCTTCTGTGCCCTAATTTTCTTAGCCTACTAGCTGATTGGTGCATAATAGGATGCTTCTGTGCCCTAGTTTCTTATCCTTCTCCCCCTCTTCTACACCCCCTACTTAGGATCCGATGACCAACCTCAAAAGCAGTGGCAGCTGCAAGTCAGTCAAAGCTGGGGCAGACATTCCATGTTGAAAAACCCAGTCCTGTTCCCTACAGGTCCAACCTCAGGCTCTGTAATATTTGACACTTGCAGGGCAATCCAAGATCATGTTCCTTACACCTTGCTAGTTGCCCTGGACCCCCATGCCCCCATACCTGCCGCAGGACATGGTGTAAAAACTGCAACTATGGAAGTTATGACAAATACCTCTGCTGAGAATCCCACAAGAGCAGAGGGTTCTGCTGCTCTTGGAACCTGCTGGTAGGTATAACTGCTTCCTGGAAGGGCATCCCACCAACTTCTCCATATCTCCTACAAAAAATCCCCATGTTAAAAGATGATGACCCATAAAAAAATTATTATAAGGGCATCAAAGGGGGGGAATGATGAATAAAGTACTTCAGCTCTGCTCTGTTTCTCCCCCTGTATTAGTCAGCCAAAGGGGTGCTAATGTGAAATACCAAAAAATGGGTTGGTTTTTATAAAGGGTATTTATTTGGGGTAGATGTCCACAGTTACCAGGCCATAAAGCATAAGTTTCTTCCCTCACCAAAGTCCATTGTCACTTGTTGGAGCAAGACACCTGCTGACATTTGCCCAGGGTTCAGGCTTCTTGGGTTCCTCTCTTCCCAGGGCTGTGTTTCTCTCCAGGTTTAGCTCCTGTTCCCTCCACAAAGTCAGCTGTAGGCGATCAGGTGAAAAGCTCCCTTCTCTTCTCCTGGGGCCTTCTTTCCAACATCAAAACTGCTTCTCAAAGACTGCTTTAACTCTGTTCTTTGCCTTGCCTTTTATATTAAATTCCCCACCCACCAAGGGGTGGGGCTCAATGCCCTACTGACATGGCCCAGTCAACGCCCTAATCATAATTTAATCATGCCCAGATTAACAGATCAGTTTACAAGCATGATCCAATTATATTTTTGGAATTCATAATTACATCAAACTGCCCAACTGTAACACTCCACCCTCTGAATACCAAAAATACTCAATAAACAATACCCAAAAAACCTTAAATCAGTAACAATTCAAGTACAATATCATATCATAATTAGTTTAAAGAAATACAGTTCATCTTGAGGCAAAATCCTGTCTGCTACAGACCTCTGAAACTTACAGAACCATTTAACTGCTTCCAATACACAAATGAACAGACAAAGGATAAACATTTTCAATATCATAAGGAGAAATTGTGATGTTAAACATAAGTCATAGATCCTTTACAGTTCAGTAAAACTGCAGGGCATCTCCATTTGATTTCAAAGTCTGAGAGTCATTTTTAAGAAGATGGTTTCTTCTCCTTGGGGCCACATGGGGACCCACCCTTTCCACAGGCTTGACCAATGGCCAGTTTCTTGGTTCCAGCCTCATCAAGCATCTGGGTTTTGACCAAGCTCCAGACATCACCCTCCAAGAGTGTTGGGGTGATTGCCACACCTTACCCAATCTTTGGGTTAGAGTCTTAGCCCCCCTAGTACAGTGAGGTGAAGACAACATTCCCCCCTAACCTTTGGCATACAGGTTCAACCCTCTCAGAGCAATGAGTTGACCACCTGGCCTTCCCTAACCTTTGGCATACAAGATCAACCGTCTCAGAGCAATGGGTTGACCACCTGGCCTTCTCTAATCCATGGGGGAGAGGTACACCCCTCTCATACCTATGGGGTGTTGACCTTAACTGCCCTAACCTTTGAAGAATGTGCTCCACCCTCTCTGCACACTGGGGTGGCAAAGCTCTCCCAGAACATCGGGTGGGAACATCCACACTCTTCAACTGCAGGGACAAACTCACCCTCTCTGTACACATGGGTGGGCCTCCTCTCTCGGCCCAAGGAAATGTCTTAAGTCCATATCTCTGCTTCC
>JAQZBX010108094.1:0-10585 GCA_029593785.1 Cabassous unicinctus
GGGGGATAAATAAATAAATAAAATCTTAAAAAAAAAAAAGAAATACTAAAGGAAGTTCTACACATTGAAATGAAAAAAACAGGACAGAGCTGGAGGAGACTGTAACAACAACTAAAAAGACAAAAAGAGAAATAAAAACAACATATGACATGCATAAAGCCAAAGAAAATATGGCTGATATAAGAAATTCCTGGTTGTCTACAACAAACCCACCTTAGACCCAGGTATTCAAGGATGCTGAAAGTGAATGGCTAGAAAACAATTTTTACAAGCAAACAATAACCAAAAAAGAGCAGGAGCAGCTACCCTAATATCAGACAAAAAAGACTTAAATGCAAAACTATTGTAAAAGACAAAGATGGACACTATATATTAGTAAAAGGGGTAATCTTCCAAGAAGAGAGAATAATCATAAATATTTATACACATAATCAGGGTGCCTCAAAATACATGAGGCAAACACTGGAAAAACTATGTGTAGAAATAAATGCCTCTACACTTATAGTGGGGGCTTTAATACACCATTATCACAATTAGACAGAAGATCTAGGCAGAGAATCAATAAAGAAACAAACACTCTGAATAATACATTAGACGACATGGACCTCATAGATATATACAGAGTACTACACCCAAATACAGTGGGGTATACATTCTTCTCGAGTGCACATGGATCATACTCCAAGACAGACCACATGCTAGCCCAAAGAACAACTCTCAATGAATTCAGAAAGAATGAGATTATACAAAGTAATTTCTCTGACAACAATGGAATGAAACTGGAAGTCACTAAGGGCCAGAGAACCAGATTAGGCACAAAGATATAGAAGCTAAACAACACACTCTTAGTCAAACAGTGGGTCAAGGAGGAAATCTCAAAAGAATCAGTAACTACCTCGAATCGAATGAAAATGACAACACAACATATGAAAACCTATGGGATGCAGTCAAAGCTGTACTGAGAGGGAAATTCATAGCCATAAATGCATATATTAAAAAAGAAGAAAGAGCTAAAATTGAAGACCTAACTACACACCGGGAGGAATTGGAAAAACAACAACAAACTAACCCAAAGGAAGTAGAAAGAAAGAAAATACAAAGATTAGAACAGAACTAAATGAAATACAAAATGAGAAATCACCAGAAAAAATAAACAAAATCAAAAGCTGGTTCTTTGAGAAAATCAACAAAATTGACAAACCCCTAGCCTGACTAACAAAGAACAAGAGAGAGCAGATGCAAATACACAAAATAAGAAATGAAGAAGGGGATATCACTACTGACTCCACCAAAATAAAGAGTATCATAAGAGGATCCTTTGAAAAATTATATGACGACAAGAAGGATAATTTAGAGGAAATGGACAAATTCCTAGAAAATCACAAGCAGGCTACATTAACGAAAGAAGAAATTGATGAACTCAACGGACCAATCACAGGTTAAGAGATAGAATCAGTCACCAAAAACCGACCAACTAAGAAGACCCCAGGACCAGACGGCTTCACAAGGGAATCCTACCAAACACTCCAGAAAGAACTAACACCAATCCTGTTTAAACTATTCCAAAAATTAGAAGTAGAAGGAACATTGCCAAACTCATTTTATGATGCCAACATTGACCTAATACCAAAGGGAAAGATGCCACGAGAAAGTAAAATTACAGACCAATTTCTCAAATGAATCTAGATACCATAATCCTCAACAAAATACTTGCTAATCGTATTCAACAACACATCAAAAGAATTATACACTATGACCAAGTGGGTTTCATCACGGGTATGCAAGGATGGTTCAACACAAAATCAATCAATGTAATACACTGCAAAAAAACAGACTGAAAGAAAAACATCACATGATCAGCTCTACAGAAGCAGAAAAGGCTTTCAACAAAATACACCACCCTTTCCTGATAAAAGCACTGCAAAAGATAGGAATAGAAGGAAACTTTCTAAACATGATAAAGGATATATATGAAAAATCCACAGCTAACATCATATACAATGGTGAAATCCTAAAAGCTTTTCCTCTAAGATTTGGAATGAGACAAGGATGCCCTCTATCACTGCTCCTATTTAACATTATCTTATAAGTACTTGCTCGAGCACTGAGGCAAAAAAGATATAAAAGGCATCCAATGCATTGAAAGAATTAAAAATTTCAATATTTATAGAGGACATGATCCTATACATAGAAAGCCCTGAGAAATCTACAACATAGCTTCTAGAACTTATGAGTTTAGTAAAGTTGCAGGTTATACGATCAATGCACAAAAATCAGTATCATTTCTGTATGCCAATAATGAGCAATCTGAGGAGGAAATCAAGAAAAAAAAATACCATTTCAATAGAAAGCAAAAGAATCAAATACCTAGGAATAAATTTAACTAAAGATGTAAAGGACTTATATACAGAAAACTACACAACACTGCGAAAGGAAATCAAAGACGACTTAAATAACTGGAAGAATATTCCCTGTTCATGGATAGGAACACTAAACATCATCAAGATGTCTATCCTACCCAAACCCATCTACAGATTGATGCAATTCCAATAAAAAGCAACAGAGCAATTTTTACTAAGTTGGAAAAACTATCTATAAAATTTATTTGGAGGTGCCAGAGGCCCTGAAAACTCAAAGGTATATTGAAAAAGAAAAATGATATTGGAGGAATCACATTACCTCACTTTAAAACATAATACAAAGCTACAGTAGTGAAAACTGCATGATATTGGCACAAGGATAGACATATCAATGGAACCGAATTGAGAGTTCCGATGTAGATCTGATATATCTATATATCTGCATTCTGATATACTACACTCATATTATATTTGACAAGGCCACCAAACCCACTCAACAGGAAGAGAATGGCCTGTTCAACAAATGGTGCTTGGAGAACTGGATATACATATCCAAAAGACTGAGAGAGAAACACCATCTCATACCTTATACAAAATCAAGATGGATCAAAGATCTAAATATAATAGCCAATACCATAAAGACCTGGGGAGATAATGTAGGGAAGCATCTACAGGACCTTTTAATAGGAAATGGTTTCATGAACTTCATACCCAAAGCATGAGCAGTGAAAGAAAAAATGGAAAAATGTGACCTCCTGAAAATTAAAACCTTTGCACCCCAAAGGAGTTCATCAAGAAAGTGAAAAGACAGCCTACTCAATGGGAGAAAATATTTGGTAAGCATAGATATGATAGGAGCCAAATAGCTAGCACATATAAAGAAATCCTATATCTCAAATGTAAAAAGACAAACACATTTAAAAATGGGCAAGTGATTTGAACAGACACTTCTCCAAAGAAGAAAGACAAATGGCTAAAAAGCACATGAAAAGATGCTCCATATCACTAGCTATTAAGGAAATGCAAATCAAAACTACAATGAGATACCATCTTATGCCCATTAGACTGGTGGCTATTAAAAAAAACAGAGAACTACAAGTGTTGGAGAGGATGTGAAGGAATGGGAATCCTCATCCACTCCTGGTGGGAATGTAGAACGGTCTAGCCCTTGTGGAGGACCAAAGCTCATAATGGCATTAATCCCTATTGCCAAAAGTTGGAATCAAGCCAAATGCCCATCAACACATGAATGGATAAACAAAATGTGGTACATACATACAACAGAATATTACTCAGCTGTAAGAAGGAATAAAGTGCTAACACACAGGATAACATGTATGAATCTTGAGGACCTTATGTTGAGTGAAGCAAGCCAGACACTGAAGGACAAATATTACATGACCTCTCTGATATGAATTAAGCCAGTTGAGCCAACTCAGAGAGCTAGAGTCTGGAAGACAGGTTTACAGGAAATAGAAAGGGGGAGGAAGGTTGTGAGCCAGAGCTCCTATGGGTGAAATCTATGATAAGGTGGAAGTGAGCAGTTGTGCAGTGAAGAGATATGACGGGTGTAGGGATTATATTTGGTTGGGCAGTGCAAGCTTGACAGGGGGCGTAGGGTGGGGAGAATGGGTTAGAAGGTCCACATAACTGAGGGACAGTTGGGGGCGGGAACAGGTAAACACTGGGGATTGATGAGTACATGGGTGAAACTACAATGTTGAGAAAACTCTTTTGGCAATATAACAAGGAAGGGTTACTGGTTTAGAGTGTTGGATGGGAGCCCGTTTGGGACAGGGCACACCCCGGGCAGTCTTCTATAGAATGTACAAGTGATCATTTTGTCACAGTGTGTTGTATCAGTAGGGGGAGACCCACACAATGAGTTGGAAAGAGTTGGACTCCCATGCTGGGGAGACCCGATATGGTCTCAGACAGAGGGGAGGATGTCTCTCAAGAGTATGGGTGGTTCCAAATAGAGGAGGACAGACTAATGTGTCAAGCCCTCGGTGTTGTAGCAAGTATCTATGAATCTTGTCCTACAAGGAGTGAAGCCTGGTGGTTGCCAGGGGCCCCTGGGGAGGGGGAGAGAAGAAAAGAATAGAATGTAGAAGGGGTATTTAGGGAGCAATGGAAGTGTTCTACATGATCTTCCAATGATGGATACAGGACATGTTAATTTCATCAAAATTTTATAAAAGTTTATCTTCTAAAATCTAAACCATAATGTAAACCATTGACCATGGTTAGTAGCTATGTTTCAATATTTGTACATCAGTTGTGACAAATATACCTTTCACATATAAAAAGGTTATTAATATGGAAGGGGGGGAAAGGGTGAGGATGTTGGGTATAGGGGAGTCCCCTATAATCTGTATGTGACTTTACTGTGACCTAAAACTTCATTGAAGACAAAATGATAAAAAGACACTGGGGAGGAAATGGAAGAAAATGTCACTGTACATACAGAACAGACATTACAGTGAAGAAAGGAAAACATGAAAAAAAATTTAAATATTTTTCATTTTTTTTGATACCCCAATTTTTTGTAACTTTATTTTAGTTTTTCTAAATTATAATGTATTTTATTTCTTACATTTAAACCTATCATTATTATTTAGTTCCCTATTAATTGAAACTGGCAATATTCATGGCTTCATTTTTTAAGACGTTTTGGATCACAGAAGGGTTACAACTATGGCAGGGGAGGATCATTGGTGTGAGGTGTCGGTGTTGGGGGATACATGGGAGGAAGCTCACTTGGGCATACATATAAGGGATATAAATATGTTCAAATGTTCATAGGGCATTACCACACTGGGTAGAGATTCACACAACAACCAAAATATTATTGAATTGCCATCCTGGGGAGCTCTGCTATATTCTCTAATAGAACAGCAACAATCCCCAAAGTACTGGGGCAATGACTGGGGAAGAAGGATGGTCCATTGATGGGCCCTTGATATTGAAGATTATGTTTATGAGCCTTTTGCTCTTGAATTTGCAACTAAGCCTAATGTTGTAGGGTGCCTAAGAGTTACCCCCCCCCAAGAGCCTCCCTGTTGCTCAAATGTGGCCTCTCTCTAAACCAAACACTGTATATAAATGCATTACCTTCCCCTATCATGGGATACGACTCCTGGGTATGAGACCCTCCCTGGCAATGAGGGATTACCACCAAGCACCAGCTGGTGATGCAACTGGGAAAAACACCTTGAATAAAAGGGGGGAAAGGTACAGACAAATGAGTTTATATGGCTAAGAGACTTCAAAGTGAGTCTGGACAGTAATGCTTATGCATGTCTCAGCAGGATCTCATAGATAGCCAAAGTAGATACTACCCCAAATAATGGAGCTCCTGAGGGCTCTGGAGCCACCCAGGTCCTACAGTCATGGTAGATAGCTCTAGAGTTTTGTGACTTATCAGTGGGCCCTACTTTGGAGTTTGCGCTCCCAAGTGTGACAAGAGTTGACTTATATGTGACTTCTCTATACATGCCTCTTCTGTCCTTTTTATTTGAAACTATAGTTGGTGCTGGAGTTGGTAGGTATATATCCAAGATACTTAAATCTCTAGTCTGTCCATGTGCCAGCAGGGACCTGAGCCTCAGTGGAATTGCAACACCTACTCTCCAGTTCATTCGACTGACACAAGACAACTAACAAGTAGGTGAGGATGGAAAACCACCACACAAAGGAACCAAGGGAGTCTACAAAGGCAAGCAAGAGATTCCCATTCATCAGTCATAAGGGACTGAAGCCCCCCTCTCAATTAGAGGTGAAGTGAGCATCCCCATCCCAGAATCCTCAGGACTGGGGAATAAAATATGGACTAGAGTGGACTTACTGGTATCCCACTATGGACATTGCGATTCTAGCAATGGAAGAAATTATATCATTGATGTGGAGACATTGGCCACTGGACATGCTGAAGTCAGGGAGAGAGATAAAGAGGTGTAATACGGGGGCATTTTCATGACTTGGAACTGACCTGAATGACATTGCAATAACAGATACAGACCATTATATATCCTGCCATAACCTACAGAATTGAGTGGGAGAGAGTATAAACTACAATGTAAACTATAATCCTTGCTTAGTGGCAATGCTCCAAAATGTGTTCATCAATTGCAATGAATGTACCACAGTAATGAAAGAAGTTGTTAATGTGGAGAATACTGGCAGCTGTGAGGAGTGGGGCATAAGGGAATCCCTTATTTTTTATGTAACATTTTATTTAACCTAAGTATCTTTTAAAAATAAATAAAATATATATATATTTTTTAAAATCAGTGGGTTTCTCCTTCAAAGTGCTGACGGCCTTTAAATGTCTCATTTCTGTTATCATTTTCTCAGCCTCAATCCTACACTTGCAATGAAGGCATGAATTCTGATTCTGGAGTTCCAGAGGGTTGTGAGTCTAGTAATTGATCTGTAGAAAAACAGGCATCTCATTCCTGATCAGCTCAAAAACATAAAAAAATAAAAAAAGCAGCCCCTTGACTGCTGTAGGAAGAAGGAATTCAGGATTCTCAGCCTCTTCTAAGAATTCAGAAATAGGGGAGTAAGTAAGGGACCTGACCCCATGCCAAGAAAAATGCTCAGCTCAGCAGAGCAAGTCACTTGACGAAGATCCAAGTGAGCCATATCTATAAGCTCCCTAAACAAATTCCTTGACAAATACTTCGTATAATTTTAATATATATTTAATTTTCTGTTTTTATTCCTCAGGTTTCAGAGTTTTAAAAGAATCTCACACACATAAGCTTCAAAAATGCAAAAAAGAGTATGATTCATATTTTTATTTTTATTATTGTATAATAAAAAAGGAATTATAGGATCTAGAAATCACACAATACTATTTCCCAATAATATCAGGTACAAATATATATTAAACCAAAAATTCCTAAGCTAATATATTATATCCATAAATAGTTTCCCTGAACAACCCAAATGATCTCAGTTTTGTTTTGTTTATATATTTTACCATCAAAAAAGTATATAAACCATTAAGATAGGTGTATTATAAAACAAACTGTGGATCACAATATGATTGTTCTCCTGACACTTTAATAAGTAAAATTATACATATATATATATATATATATATATGCAGAAATGTCAACTTTTATTTTGTTGGTAATAAGATAATCTTTCTTCAATATAATATAAAATTGAGATCATTTCCTATTACACTTAAGAAGACATTTTGGCAAATAATTCAATATTACTAAAAATATATACATGCTTTCTGGCCTGGTGTAAGAAAATTATTTTACTAAGCTAACCCATACACAGTGTAGATGGGGCCTTTTGATTAGGTTCGGTTAAGGGACCTTGATTAGATCACGTGATTAGTTCATACCTGGAAGGAGTAACCTAGGATTCTGTTAAATCCCAGAATTACCATTTTAATCATCCTCTTCCTGGGTCTTATATAAACTGAGAACACACAAAGAGACAAAGAGCTCTCCCATTTTGATCCTCCCATGTGAGAGAGGATTGAAGGGTCTCTAGCAGCTGAAGCTGAGGAATGAAGTCCCCAAGAGGCTGGGCCCATGGAGTCACTTAAGGCTGAGCCATATGCCTGATCATCCAAACCTGGGTTCAAGGAGAAAGTGCAGCAGCCAAGGCTGAGAGAGGAGGGCCAGAAAGAGACATATGATATGCCTGATACCGCAGCTGAGCTCAAGGCAAAAGATGATAAAGACTGGCGGCCATGTCATCTTGCCTCACCACATGGCAGGACGCCAGGATCACGAGTAACTGACTTTGGTGAGAAAGCATAGCTGATGGTGCGTTAATTTGGACATTTCGACATCTCACAACTGTATGACTTCCCCTAATTATAAAAACCAACACATTTCTGATACTTTGCACTGGCAGACCCATGGCAAACTAAGACACATTCTACTTATCACATTTTGTTATTTGTATTATTTGCCTTGATCATTTTCCCCTGCAATCTAGGTGATCATCATCCTTGTTGTCTCAAGAGCCAGAATTAATCACTTACACTAATGTCCACAGAAATGGAGAGAAAGAAAAACCTGTTAATAAAGATGAGTACAAGGGATTGAAGGAAGATGGAAGAGTAGGAAGCTCCAGGAAACAGTCGCTACATCAGAACTATTAAAAAGGCAGGAACTGTTGGAATTGACCATTCTGAGACTCCAGAGAGTAAAAGTGAAACCTCTGAATCCATTATAATCTAATATGCCCAGAGGAAAAGACCACTTCACGAACATAATCCAATATCTATTTTTGGAATTCATAAACAATATCAAACTGCTGCACAAACCAAATCCAACAGTACATTAAAAGAATTGTATACAATGACAACTGGGATTTAAGCCAGGAATGTAAGGGTGGTGCAATATAAGAAAATCAGTTAATGCAGGGGTTCTTAACAAGGGGTCTGTGAGCTTGAACTGAAATTCAAAAAAACATTATTCTTGTGGGGATGTATTTGTGTGGGTGTGACATACTTATTAAATGATTCACACTATAGTGTGGACTTTGTAAGGGCTCTGTGGTTTTCACATGACTGGCAAAGAGGTCTCTGGAACAAAATAGGTTAAGACCCCTGAATTAATGCAAAACACTATAATAACAAAATAAAGGGAAGAAAACCAAAACACTTCTTCATTTTAATTGATGCAGAAAAGGCATTTCACCAACTCAAGTACCACTTCTTGATGAAAACATTTAGAAAACTTGGAATAGAAGGAACCATCCTCAATGTGAAAAGGGGCATCTATGAAAACCCTACAGCTGGCATCCTCCTTAACAGTGAAAAGACTGAAAGATTTCCTTCTAACATCATGAACAAATGACAATGTCCACTGTCACCACTGTTATTCACAATTATACTGGAACTCTAGCCTGAGAAATTAGGGAAGAAAAGGAAAGAAAAGAAATAAGAGAAGAAATAAAAGGCAACCACATGGGAAAGAAAGAAGAAAACTTTCCCTATTTGCAGATGTCATGATCCTACATACAGAAAATCCTGAAAAATCTACAACAAAGCACCTAAAGGTAATAAATGAATTTAGCAAAGTGCTCGGTACAACATCAACATCCAAAAATCAGTACTGTTTCTACACACTAGAAATGAACAATCAGAAGAAGAAATCAATTAAAAAATTCGATTTACAACAGCAACTAAAAGAATCATATATCTAAGAAAAAGTTTAACCAAGAATATAGAGGACTTGTACACAGAAAATCACAAAACATTGCTAACAGAAATCAAGGAAGACCTAAATATATGGAAGGACATTCGTGTTCAAAGATTGGAAGTTTAAATATTATTAAGATGTCAATCCTACCCAATGTGACTTACAGATTCAACACAAACCCAGTCAATATAACAACACCCTTCTTAGAAAAAATGGAAAAGCCAATCATCAAATTTATATGGAAAAGTAAGAAACTCTGAATAGCCAAAGAAATTTTGAACAGAAGAAAAAAGTTGGAGGACACTCACTTTCCATTCCTAAAACTCATTACAAAGCCACAGTAATGAAAACAGCATGGTACTGAGACAAGAAAAGATATAAATGAAAATAAAATGGAATAAAACTGAAAGTTCCAAAATCAACCCTCACACTTAAGGCCAAATGATTTTTCACAAGGCTGCCAAGATCACTCCGTTGGGAAATAAGAGTCTCTTCAAATGGTGCTGCGAAAACTGGATCTTCATTTGTGAAAGAAGGAAGATGGATCCATACCTCACACTATATACAAAAGCACCTCAAAATGGATCAAAGACCAAAATATACAGGCTAAAAATAAGGGCTAGAACTATAAACCTTCTAGAAGAAAACAGGAAAGCATCTTCAGGACCTTGTGTTAGGCAATGGTTTTAGATTTTATACCCAAAGCATAAGCAACAAATAGAAAAATAGATAAATGAGACTTCATAAAAATTTAAAACTTTTGTGCCTCAAAGGACTTTATCATGAAACTAAAACAACCACCTACACAATGGGAAAAAAAAACATTTGAAAACCACATATTCAATAAAGGTTTTCAGTACAAAATATATAAAGAAATCCTTCAACTCAACAACAAAAAGACAAACAACCCACTTTTAAAATGGGCAAAAGACTTGAAGAGACATCTCTCCAAAGATATACAAATGGCCAAAAACTCTATGAAAAGAGGACATCATCATAAGCCATTAAGTTAATGAATATCAAAACTATAATGACATGCCATTT
>JAQZBX010108095.1:0-10585 GCA_029593785.1 Cabassous unicinctus
TTATTTTATTTATCCCCCCCCTTGCTGCTTGTGCTGCTGTGTCCATTCGCTGCGTGTCTTCTCTGTGTCTGCTTATCTCCCCCTTGCTGTGAGGTCTCGCCCTCACAAGGAGGCGCCGGGGAAAACGGGTTCTCTATCCATTGCGCCACACCCGCTTCCTGCCGTGAGGTTGCTGCATCAGCCCACCGCACCGCTCAGGTGGGGCCTGCCCTCACAAGGAGGCCTCGGGACACGAACCCGGGCCTCCCATATGGTAAACGGGGCCTCTATCCACTGAGCCACACCCGCTTCCCCCTGGCTCTCATCTTAATGGCTCTGTGACTCTGAGCGCGTTGTGTGACCTCACTAAGCCTCAGCTTCTCTGGAGCACAGGGAATGTGATAGGATGATACCAGCCTCACTGGTGCAAGAATTAAAACGACAAGCTACGTGGACAGCCCTTGCATACTGGCTCACCTATGATAGCAACTGGGTAATTATTAGCTTTCGGTCAAGTATGGTCTGCTGAAAAACTCATTTTCTTTCTCACTTTTTAGGTAATCCCTCATTTGGTAAAAATGAAGTTTTCATTGGACGGCTATTATGCTCGCCTTTTGATCGGGAAAGCCTTGCCTGTCATCTTTCTTGGTGAGCGGGGAAGCCTGGGAGCACACCTTCTGACTTTGTGGTCTCAGCCTTCCTCCACCTCCAGGACCCTTGCCGTGATGTGGTCGATGCCGGCTGCCGCTGGCAGCCTGCTGGGGCCCACAGGCCTGGTTAGGTCTTTGAGAGGTGACACTTTCTCTGTAGATACCTATTTAATTGTCATGGGATGAGCACAAGCCTGGAAACACAAGTTACTTTTTTTTTTCTTTGCCCCTCCTGCTTCTGGGAGGTGTTTTGTTTTGTTTTGTTTTAATTAAAGAAGTTGAAGGTATACAGGAAAATCATGCAGAAAGTACAGTGTTCCCATGTAGCCTCTCACACACGCAGTTTTCCCTGTTATTAACACCTTGCATTTGTGTGCTGTTTTTGTTACAAGTGATGAAACAATATTGTAATTATTCTATTAACTGTAGTCCATAATTTACATTAGGGTTCATTGTATTGTACAGTCTTGTAGTGTTGTTGTTTTTTTAACATTTTTATGCTGGTAACATATATACAACTAAAATTTCCCATTTTAACTGCATTCAAATATAAAATTCAATGATGTTAATTACATTCACAATGTTGTGCTACCATCACCACCAGCCATTACCAGAATATTTCCATCTCCTCAAACAGAAACTCTGTACCCTTTAAGCATTAACTCCCTACTAAGTATTAACTCCCCAATCCCAAAACCCACCCTGGCTCCTGGTAACCTGTATTCTACTTTCTGACTCTTATGAATTAGCTTTTTCTAGTTATTTCATATCAGTTAGATCATACAATATTTGTTCTTTTGTGTCTGGCTTATTTTACTCAATGTCTTCAAGGTTCATCCATTTTAACGTGTGTATCAGAACTTCATTCCTTTTTATAGTTGCATAATATTCCACTGTATATATACATGTGTATATATTATGCCACATTTTGCTTCATTCATCTGTTGTTGAACACTTGGGTTGCTTCCATCTTTTGGTAATTGTGAGTAATGTTGATATGAACATCTGTTTGAATCTCTGCTTTCAGTTCTTTTGGGTATAAACCTAGAAGTGGAATTGCTGGATCATATAGTAATTCTATGCCTAACTTTCCGAGGAACTGCCGAGCTGTGTTCCACAGTGGCTGTACCATTTTGCATTCCCACCTAAAATGAACGAGTGTTCCTATTTCTCCACATCCTTTGCATCACTTATTTTCTGGTTTGTTTGTTTGTTTGTTTTTAATAGTAGCCATTCTAGTTGGGTGTGAAATGGTAGCTGATCATATTGATTTGCATTTCCCTAATGGCTAATGATATTGAGCATCTTTTCTTGTACTTCTTGGCCATTTGTATATCTTCTTTGGAAAAATGTCTATTCAAGTCTTTTACCCACTTTTAAATTGGGTTGTTTGTCCTTTTGTTGTTGAGTTGTAGGATTTCTTTATATATTTTGGATATTAAACCCTTATTGGATATGTGGATTTACAAATATTTTCTCCCATTCTATATATTCTTTTTATTTTCACGATAAAGTCCTTTGATGCACAAAAGATTTTAATTTTGATGAAGCCCCATTTATCTATTTTTTGTTGTTGTTGCTCATGCTTTTGGTGTAAAGTCTAAGAAACCACTGCCTAATACAAGGTCTTGAAGATGCTTCCCTATTTTTTCTTCTAAGTGTTTCATGCTTTTGGTTCTTATACTTAGGTCTTTGTTTGATTTTGAGTTAATTTTTTATATGATATGAGGTAGGAGTCCACCTTCATTCTTTTGTATATGGATTTCCAGTTTTCCCAGCACCATTTGTTGACGAGACTATGCTTTTCCCATTGAGTGGACTTGGCACCTTGTCAAAAATCAATTGGGCATAGATGTGAGACACAAGTTACATTTTAAAGACTGTCTGTATAGGCCCTCTAATGCATTATTTCACTTGATTCTGACATCTTAGGGGTTGGTTAATATTATTACCATTTGCTGATGAGGAGACTAAGGCACAGAGAGGGTAAGTAACTTTCCCAGGGTCACACAGCAAACAAGGATTCCAATCAGTAGTCTGACTCTTGAGAGATTAACTGACTTTTTAAGTTTGCCAGCCTACAGATCCACAAGTTCATGCTCTAAGCTTGGATTTGGGAATATAGCAGTTTGAAGAGTTGGCAGCATGGTGATGAAATTGGGGAAGTCAGTTACAAAAACCTGGTCAAACTCACTTAAGCAAAGAAGGGGGGGTATATTTCCAAGATCCTGGGGTTTCTCCTGGCATCCCATCAGGGAGAGGGGCTGGGCTTCGGGGTGCTAGAACATGGTACTAGGATTCAGCTGGGATCCGAGACTGAGTGGTGGGCAGTTCTGACCCCTATCTCACAGCCCAGGAGAAAGCTTGGCTGGCCCAGCCTATGCCAGGTGACCACCCAAGGGCCGGGGGAGGGCAGCCAACAGAGGAAAGAGGCCCCAAGTAGACAGACACCAGAGGCAATGTTCTGTTGCTGGAAGGAGACTCAGCTTCATTTGGATGTCCTCCTCTTCTCACCTGCAGCTCACGTCAGTGGCATGAATATCTTGGCATCCCGAAGTTTGGAGTCTGTGCGCGGGATTGAGGTCATGAACAAAGATGGCAATGTCATAGGGCACTCCAGAAGAGCCGGGGAAAAGGTAGGGGCAGGATGGAGCTGGAGCTGCCTGCCTTTGGGCAAAGAACTGAATTTTCTGTTTGAGAACTGGTGACAAATTCCTGTCTTCAGCTTTCCCTCATCCTCTCTGCCTTCGTCTGCACTCTGATGTTTGTAATTGGGCATCCGGAGAGTTCCCCAAGCTCGGCGCCCCCCTCCCAGTGTGTTGGCTGAGGGTGCCTTTTGAAAAGGGGGTCCCTTCCCAGCCCGCTGTGCCCCTGCAGAGGTCAGTGGACGCCCTGCTGTGGGTTTCAGAGAAGCGCTCCTCTTCCACTTCATGGTTTTCTGATTATCTTTAAGGACCAGTTTTTTGTGTTTTTTGTGTTTGTTTGTTTTTTGGCTCAATTCAACACAGCGACTTCTGTGGGCGTTCAACTGTAAGAACCGGAAATAGTTTATGGTAGTTTCATTTTGGATGTGGACTTTTAAATTCTATATAATTTATTTAATAGATAGAAAAATACATTTTGTTAGTTTCATTTACGAACATTCCATATCCACCAAAGCATGTATTTTCAGCAGGTGAGGTCTTTTGTGGTCTCTGTGGAGTGACTGCAGGTCACAGGTGGCATGGAGCACAGTGGAACAGCCTCTAACACGAGGTGACGGGGTGACTGGGCTTCTCACGGTGTCTGCGTCCAAGGGATGCCTGGGCCAGCTGGGCCTCCTTCCCGGCAGGTTGGTGGTGAGGAGGTCAGAAAGCTGGCTGCTCGTTCACTGAGAAAATACATCACTATTTGGCTCATGCAACAGTGCTCCAAATCCTACCACTGATTTACAGAGCTGGGTCATAAGCCATCAGCTGCGTACTTTGGTCTTTCCACGAGACCACCTCGTGGCATGTCTGAAAATGCTGGCCACCTTTCTTGTGAATTACAATAGGGACACAATAATGGCAAGGAACAAGGAGAGAAATTGCTGCCAGCAAGAAAGTGATCTCTGGTTTTGGAAATGAAGGTTCTGTGCCGAAGAAACCACCCTAAAGAGACATTTTTTAACAGCTTTTTTTGATGGTGTAATTTACATATTATAAAATTCATCTATTAGAACAGTATAATTTGATGAATTTTAGTACTTTCCTGTAGTTGGCCAACTATTAACCACAATCCAATCTTAGAACATTTTCATCACCCTAGAAAGTTCCCTCGTGCCCATGAAGAGTCCCTCCCCGCCCCCACACCCAGCCCCAGGCCTCCACTGATCTGCTTTCTGTCTCCATATGTTTGCCTTTTCTAGAACTTTCCTATAAATGGAATCATGCAATAGCGTTTTGGGTCCAGCTTCTTTCTCTTTAGAGGTCTGTCCGGCTACGTCATAGCATGGCTTGTTTCTTTTTGTTGCTGACAAGAAGCCTGGTGCATGTGTATGCATTTTGCATGTCCGTCCCCTGGTTGATGGACATTTGGCTTCTTCAAGCATTCACATGCAAGTCTGTGTGTGGACATCTGTTTGCATCTCTCGTCAACTCGATTTTAACTTCGGAGTATTAGTATTGCCGGGAACCATTCATAAAGCTGCGGCATAGAGTGAGAGCAAATGTTTGGCAGTCCCCAAGTTCTTCCTGAGCAGCTCCCCTGCCAGGTGCAGTGCTGGGCTCTGGTGATGTCCACGCTCTCTCCAGGGGCCTCGGCCTCCCGGCCGGGCGTCACTCTCAGGCCCTGCTGGCTATGTAGGGTCCGTCTCCCCAGGAGGAACTTCACTTTTGCATGAGGGCCAGCTTAGGGGAAAAGAAAAGGTGTGATGGCCTGTTTTGTTTTGTTTTTTTAAAGTATCTTTCTTTTAAGAATAATGTGTCTGCAACTGTGCGTAAGCATATACGCATTCTTTCATCGTTTTCCTGTCACTGAGAGGTTTATTTCTTTTGGCTAAAATTTCAGAAACTGCGTAACCAGCAATATCTGATTGTAACAGGGCACCTTAGATCAGATTTCAGAAGACTGGTTTATGTTGTTTTCCCCACTGGCCTTGTGAGCCGCTCAGTTGCTGACTGTGAGACGTCTCCCGTTGCCTCTCGATGACGGTGTCTCATTTGGGACGACCTCCCATGGCGCAGGAGACAAATGGGCAGAGGCAGGTCTCGCCCCTCTACTTTCAGACACACCAAGCTCAGCAGCCACTCCTCTTCCTGAAGCTGAGAGAATTTATTTTATGTTCCTGAAACGTGAAGAACGACCCTCCTCGGCTCCCTGCACTTGGAGGGGAAAGGCCTTCCCTGCGTGACCCTGTGGATTAGGTGCTGTCTGACAGCAGAGGTGTCTGCAGAGGGCAGGGGCACCGGGAGCGTGCGAGGAGCCTGGGGAGGCAGGCTGTAGCCAAGTCACGCAAAGCCAGATGTGGAAGGAACAGAGTTTGGGCAGTGGCAGAGGGCGAGCCTGTTGCGCTTGAGCAGAGAAGTTGATATTTATGCAGTTGTGTCCCATTCAGGAGCTGGATTCTGAAGTTAACATGTGAGCCATCTACCTTCAAAATTTATCTTTTGAAAATCCTTAGAGTGTACATGGTTTTGAACACATAATCTATACGATACAGTGTAGGTTTAAATGTTTACCAGATACAGTGATGTGCATTCCAGGAAAGAGAGCAGAGTGCTCTAAAGTGCACATACACTTTGTACAAAGCAAAATTTTAAAGCATCCCACTTTTAATTACCAAGTGAAAGTTGAGGACGTGCAGGTGGACTGGCGCATGCTCCATGGCAGCTGGGCTTTGAGGATTCACCCATTGGTAAGGGTGGGATAAACTGGGCAGCAGGTCTGGGATGGTGAGGCCAGTGGCACAGTCCTGAATTGAAACAAAAATGTGGGGCGGACCTCAGTGGCAAAGCCAGCATTTCCACCATGGGGACAGTCATTTGGTTCCAAGCAAGGAGTCCTTTTTGAGCTGCCTTTGCTTGCACTTAGTGAGCATTTTACTGGGGTGATTCTGGGGAACTGATGAAGACCACTGTGGAGAAGGGGTTACCCCGGCACCAACCCCAGTCCTCCTCCATTCACCTCTCATGGAAAAGTGCACGCCAGGTGTTGCTGTCACCTCATTCGCGGGTGTTATTTCCTACATGAGCTGGGAGCGTTACTGTTTGCTTGTCTTTCATGACATTGTCTAGAAATCGTCTCACTTCATGTGCTAAGCTGCTTCTTTCCATTTCCACTAGGCCATTAGAGAAACAGCAATATCCAGAACAGTGCTGTTTGGGACCTCAGCTTGTGTCACAGAAGTCTTAGCATACCTTTTTAGAAGGTAAGAGGTACCGCTCATTTCCCTGGGAGGAATAAACATTTTGACAGAGTGAAACCCTGATAAAATTTGTCCAATACGGGGTTTCATGGGATGGGTAGGAAGAAGTTGCTTTGGTAATCTTCCCACTAACCATCCTTCATCCCAGTGAATGCAGAGAGGCTGGTCTGGGTGGACGTGGAAATCCAGTTGTGCATATTTCAGTGCACCTGGAAGCTTGCCCAGGCCCCGCCATCAGTCAGCATGTGTCCCTGGGCACATCCAGGAACTTGCTGGGGCACGTTTCCTCACTTCTAGAATAAGGGGTTTGGATGCAGGTTCTTTAAGCTCTCATGTGCTATGAATGTTGCTCAGGCATTTTCCCCCCATTCCAAGCATGTTTTAAATTAGCGTAAGTGGCCCCAGACTCAATAGAGTGTAATTCCTTTTGAGAAGCAAGAAATAGCCTAATAGGAAGAGGGTGGGCCTGGCATCAGTCTGGGTTCCTGTGGTTGCAAATATTGAAAACCCAACTTGAAATTGCTTAGGCCTGAAAGGAGATGTGCCTGTCCAGGTACTGGGTGTGGGAAGGGAGTGGAGCTGTGTCGGCTTGAACAGAAACTCCAGGCTGGGACTCCCCCCTCGTCCCTCCTTCCTGGCAGTCAGCTTCATTCTCTCCCACGGCAGTTTGGCTTCTTTAACTTGATGAGGAACATGGCTGCTGACAACTCCCAGCTTGTATCCTCACAGCTTCCTGATTAGAGAGAAAAACACAACAAGCCCAGGGGAGGGGGAGTGTCTTCTCTGCAGAGCAGACACTCCCAGGGAAGGGCTCTCATTGGCCTGTTGCACTCCCTCCAGCCGGGGTGCTGAGCCTGCTGCCATTGCAACCACATACAAAAGTGCATTTTCAGCAAGTGGGGCAGTGTCCTGGGCAGAGCCACCCATCATTCCCCATGGTCGACCCAGCTGGATGGGTGCAGATACTCTGCTGGGTCAGGGTCTCCCTGGGCCCCTCTGGCTGGCCTTGAAATTGGAGCGCCCATGAAAGCTGCGGTCCTCCAGCCTGTCCCACAAGGCCTACGTGAATGGCACAGACTGTCTGGTGGGGAGAAAGGGCCCTGGTTTCCCAGCATTGGGATGCCTGAAAGGACCGCGTGCCTTCGAGTGACCTTCCAGAAGCCCTATCCCAGAGAATACAGCAGGGGCTCTTCTAACTCAGCCCCCTTATTTTGCAGCTGGAAAAACTGAGGCTCAGAAAGGGAAAACAACTTGCCCGAGGGCACACAGCAAAGGGCAGAGGCTTGGCAGTGTATCCCAGGACTCTGCCTCCCTGGCTGGGGTTCTGCTCTGCTCAGCACTCCCAAAAGGATCAGGGGCAGAATGGCATAGTGGGGTCAGAGTGCCCGGCTTGAACCTCTGACCCATCACTTTTTAAAATTTTTTTTTCATTTAAAAAATTTGTTGAAGTATTTCATTCATACGTGAGCATACATCAACAATAAATGTATAGTGAAAGTTGTGAACTTACAAAACAAACATGCTCCCATTCATCACCCCACCACCACCACCTTGCATTGTTGTGAAACATTTGTTACAAACTATGAGACCCATCACTTTTGAGCTGTGGAATTTGGGACTAGTTACTTAACAGGTCACTGCCTTGGCTTTCTTGTTTCTAAGAAGGGAGTGATGACAAAAACCTCAAGGTGGGGATCAAGTGAGAAGATGCACGTCAAGTGCTTGAGAGCGCACCTGCTGCAGAGGAAGCGCTGGGTCAAAGGAGCTCTCGTTATTGCCTTTTTGTGGGTTGAGTGGGGACCAGGCGTGGGCCTAAAGGGTCAGCTAGAACCTGCACACAAGCTAGAATTGGCCACTGTGAGAGCAGCAGGCAGCCTCGGAAAGAAAAGCCCCTCCCCTGTGAGCTGTGCCTTGTCTCTTACAGGACCCAGTTTTTCCTGCAACACCCGTGGTCACTATGGACTGTGAAATTCTCTTGTACCGTCCTGGTCATGGGACTGATGGTGCCAGCTTCTTTTAGTATGTTCCCACAAATGGGACGGGTAAGTTCCCCGACTTGACCTTCTCTCAAAAAAAAAGCTTTTTTGTTTTCCTGGTTATAAGAGTAAAGTCAGTACATTACTCTACTGCAAAACCTCAGAAGTTTGTAAAAGTATAAAACAAAACAATGTTGACACATAATCCCACCACCCAGACCGCTTGTACAGTTTTGGATTGTTCTGTGTCCTCTCCACGTGGAGTCAAGAGCTGCAGATTATCAGCCATGCTGCAGGTGGCCAGCGTTTCTAGGGGGTCTTCGCACCTGGCATGATTGGTGCGGTCAGGGCCCAGGTGGTGGACCTGTCTCAGGCTGCCCCTCTCCTTTCTGGAAGGTTGAGCAGGTAAGGCCTGGTGCTAAGCCCACCCCCCAGTCACATGGTTGCTCTTGCTCTGGTGTGGCCGCCCCTCGCCCCTCCTGCCCCATACACACCCTAAGACTTCAGGTGTGGCTGGCCCCACCCTGTCATTGCTTTTCCCTAAATTATCCAGCTGTGTTCAGGGGTCCGCCTTGAATAAGGAAAGACATTCCAAGGATGTAGAGGTTACCTCCCAGGAAACAGAGACATAGACCAGTCAAATCTTTATTATACTATAGATTATAATCCAAAGAGTAAAATAAATAGATTATTTTCTTTCAAAAGATCTGGGAAGTTTATGAAAGTATAAAACAAATGAACATTTACACATAATCCCATCACCCAGAACACTTACACAGTTTTGGACTCTGTTTTTCTTAGTGATGTATCATAAGCATTTTTCTGGGGCTTTAAATATTCTAGCTGCTTTATAACATTCAGTAGCAGCACACGATCCAGTAGAACTTTCTGCAGTGATGGAAGGGTTCTGTATAGATGCTGTCCAATACGGTAGCCATGAGCCACTGTGGCTACTGAGCACTTGAAATGTGGCTAGTGAGGCTGAGGAATGGCATTTTTAACTTTATTTAACTTTACTTAATTTATATAGCCACATGAGGCTTGTGTCTATTGTATGGGACAGTGCAGTTCTGTATTACAAGATATATCAAAATTTATGAGGGGGTCCCACTTCCTGGGTTGAAGTTCCGAGCTCCTCGATGACCTCGAACAGCTGTTCAGACTCTGAGCCTCAGTTTCCTTATCTGTCAGAGAGATGAAGACGATAGGATCTCTTCAAAAGGTTGTTTGCTTCGTGCCAGGTTGGCCCATTGGGAGTGCCCGGGAGGTGGCAGCTACGTTATCAACCCTCCTGAGCATCAGCAAACCTCATGGCTGACAATTTCCAGTGCTTATTGCTGTTACTGAAGTTAAAACTAGTAATGTCCTCCAAAGCACTTAGACTTGTGGAATGATTCTATTCAGGGCCCAAATTCTGTAGGCTTAGGTTTATAGAGTAATTATAGAATAACCAATAACTATGATAAGGTAGAAAAGGCAGAATTTAGCTACTTGTTCTGCTCACAGTGGGCAAAGGAGGTATCCCATTAAAATGAAAATTTTTTTAACTTTATTTTGTACATTTAATAATTGAAAATATAAACAATTAAAAACTAAAAAGAAAACACAGTTGAATAAAAACATACATTTCTCAATTAAATGTACTCGATATAAATTTTTTTTGAATCATTCAATATGTTACACAATATATTTGGTTCATAGTAACGCAATCATACAGTATTTGTCCTTTGAGTCTGGCATGCTACGCTCAACATAATGTCCTCCAGGTTCATCCATGTTGTCATATGCTTTACGACTTCATTTCTTCTTAACAGCTGCATAATATTCTATCGTGTGAATACACCACAGTTTGTTTATCCATTCTTCTGTTGATGGACACCTGGGTTGTTTCCATCTTTTGGCAATGGTGAATAATGTTGCTATGAACATTGGTGTGCAGATGTCTGTTCGTGTCACTGCTCTCAGTTCTTCTGGGTATATACCCAGTAGTGGTATTGCAGGGTCACATGGCAAGTCTATATTCAACTTCTTTAGGAACTGCCAAACAGTCCTCCACAGTGGCTGTACCATTCTGCATTCCCACCAACAGTGAA
>JAQZBX010108096.1:0-10583 GCA_029593785.1 Cabassous unicinctus
AAACTCTTGTTTTCCTGGGATAAATTATCTATAGTCATAATGTGTAGTCATTTTTATCTGCTACTCCATTTGTTTTGGTAGCATTTATTGAAGATCTTTTCCCATCTCTCTCTATATGAAGGATACCTGTCCATAGTTTTCTTTTATGACGATGTCTTGGTTTAGCTTTCATACCATGATATTATTGGCCTGAAAGAATGACTGAGGAAGTGTTCCCTTCTTTTATATGTTGGAAGAGTTTGAGGAAGACTGCTGCCAATTCTTCTTTAATTGCTTGGTGGCATTCACAGTGACAATATGTGGTTCTGGAGTTTTCTTTATTGGAAAGTTTGTAATAACTCTTTATTTTGATTACTGATTCAATCTCTACTTATTATAGATCTGTCCAGGTTTTCTATTTCTCTTTTAGTCAGTTTCAGTGATATGTATGTTCTAGAAAATTTTCTATTTAATCTAGGTTATCTAAATTTTTTGTGTTCAATTTTTCATAGTATTCTCTTACACTCCTTTTTACTTAAGTATGGTTAACAGAAGTGTCTCACTTTCATTTCTAATTTTATTTACTTGTGTCTTCTCTCTTTTTTTCTCTGTCTGCTTAACTAAATTTTTTTCAATTTTGTTGATATTTTCTAAGGAAACAGTTTTTGGATTTACTGTTTCTCTCTATTGTGTTTCTATTCTCTTTTTCTTGTACTTGTTCTAATTTCTATTATTCCCTTCTTTTTGCTAGATATGGATTTAGTTTACTCTTCATTTTACAGTTCCTTTAGATGTAAAGTTATTTCATTGATTTGAGATCTTCCTTTTTTAATGTAGGCATTTACAGCTATACATTTCCCTCTGAGAACTCCTCCTGCTATCTAGCATACATTTTGGTATATAGTATTTAATTTCCATTATTTCAAACAATTTGTTTTTAATTTCCCTTGTGATTTTTAATTAGTATCCTTCATGGTTTAAGAAAATGGCTGTTTAATTCCCTCATATTTGAGAATATTGCAGTTTTTCTTCTATTATTGATGTCAAGCTTCATTTTCTTGTTGGAGGAGAGACTTTGGAAAACGTCAATCCTTTTAAGATAATTGAAACATTTTGTTGCCTAAAGTATGATCTATACTGAATAATGTTCCATGTACGCTTGAAAAGATTGTGTGTTCTGCCATTTTTGAGTGCAGTGTATTAAATAAGACTGTTAGTTCTAGTTGTTTTATAGTGATGTTCAAGTACTCTATTTCTGATTGATCATAATTAAAATATACCTTTTATGGAGAATGAGGTATTAAACTCTACAGGTATTATTGTAAAATGGTCTTTTCCACCTATGATTCTGTTAAAGTTTGGTTCAAAGATTTTGAGATTCTGTTGTTTGGTATGTATCTGTCTATAATTTTTATGTCCTATTGATGCATTATTTTATCAATTTATAATATCCTTTTTTGTCTATAAAAATTTTGACTTAAAATATATTTTATCATTTATTAGTATAGTCACCTTATTTCTCTTTGGTTATTCTATGCATGGAATATTTTCATCCATCATTTCATATTCAAATTATTTGTGCCATCAGCTCTAAATTGATTCTCTTATGGAGAAGATATAGTAGTATCATGTGTTTTTTTAAAAAACATTATAAAAACTCTGTCTTAATTAGTGAGCTTAATCCATTTAATTTTAAAGTAATTAATAGCAGGGAATCACTAATTTCTGCCATTTCCTATGGCTTTCTACAAGTCATATCTATTTTATTTCTCAATTCATGCAACAGTACTTTGATTGTGATTGAATTTTAGAATGTACCATTTTAACTCACTCTTCATTCTTATTTCTGCATATGTTAAGTTATTTTCTTAGTGGTTACTCTGGTGATAATAATTAGTATCCTAAGTTTGTAACAATGTCATTTAAAATGACACCCACTTTGCTTCAATAGATAAAATTGTTTACTCTTTCTCTCCCTCCTCACCATTCTAGACTTCTAAATCTTTACATATATATTACTCTATTTGGTTTCCCAGTCCATTGTAGGTACCCCACTTTTTTTCCCTATTACTCTACACTGCCTACATGAGTTAAATATTCTCTTCACTAAGTCTTATATGGCCCCTCTTCTAACTTTTATCAATATTACTATTATCCTTCTTCCTTTCTCACATCTTTTCATTCCTCTGGCCCTAATCTTTTGCCTTCAAGGGAACATAGAAAGAAGCAAGGAAATAAAATAAGAAGAGGAAGTGTCATAGAACACAGAACCACCAGGTAAATAAAACTCTAGACCAGAGAGAGAAGCTAATCTACTGAATCAACGCATTAAAATAAAATGACGACTAGAGGGCAATAAAAAATTCCAAACCACACCGAGAAACAGGAAGACATGGACCAGTCCAATGAAAAAATTAAAAACCAGGAAGAGATGCAGAACATTGAACAACTAATCAAAGCTTTCCAAATAAATATCATGGACCAACTTAATGAAGTGAAGGAAGAGATTAAGGATTTTAAAAAGACACAGGGAGAACATACTGAAGAAATTGTAAACATACATAAAAAGGTAACGGATATGATGGTGATGAATGGCACAATGCAAGAAATAAAAAAGATGGTGGATTCACATAACAGCAGATTTGAACAGGCAGAGGAAAGAATTAGTGATGTGGAAGACAATACATCTGAAATCAAACATATAGTAGAACAGATATACAAAAAGATAGAAAAAATCCAGCAGGGACTTGGGGATTTAACCAAAAACAAAAAATGCACAAACATACGCATTATGGGCATCCCAGAGGAGAAGAAAAGGGAAAGGAACAGAAGGAGTGTTGAAGGAAATAATGACTGAAAACTTCCCAACCCTATTGAGAGAGATGGATGTGCAGATCCAGGAAGCACAGCACACCCCAAACAGTATAAATTCTGACAGGCCAACTCCAAGACATATACTTGTCAAAATGTCCAATGCTCAAGACATAGAGAAAAATACTCAAGACAGCAAGAGAAAAGAGAACTATCACATACAAGGGAATCCCAATAAGATTAAGTGATGATTTCTCATGTGAAACCATGGAGGCAAGGAAACAGTGATGTGACATAGTCAAAGTAATAAAAGAAAAAAACTTCCAGCCACAAATTCTCTATCCAGCAACACTGGCATTCAAAAATAATGGAGAGTTCAAAATATTCACAGATAAACAGAAATTAAGAGAGTATGCCAATAAGAAACCTGCACTTTAAGAAATACTAAAGGAAGTTCTACAAGTTGAAAGGAAAAAATAAAGGAGAGAGAGTTGCAGGAGAGTTTAAAAACAACTAAAATGACAAAAACAGAAACAAAACAACATATGACGTATATTAACCCAAAGAAAATATGACTGAAGTAAGAAATTCATTGTGAGTAATAACATTGAATGTTAATGGATTAAATTCACCACTCAAAAGACACAGATTGGCAGAACGGATAAGGAAATATGATCCATCTATATGCTGTCTAAAAGAAACCCATCTTCAACACAGGGATTCAAGGAGGCTGAAAGTGAATGATTGGAAAACAATTTTACAAGCTAACAATAGCCAAAAAAGGGCAGGAGTAGCTATCCTAATATCAGATGAAATAGACTTTAAATGCAAAACTATTGTAAGAGACAAAGATGGGCACTATATATTAGTAAAAGGGGTCATCTGTCAAGAAGAGAGAACTTTCATAAACATTTATGCACCTGATCGGGGTGCCTCAAAATAAATGAGGCAAACTCTGAAAAAGCTAAGTGGACAAATAAATGCCTCTACAATTATAGTGGGGTTTAATATATCATTATCATCATTAGACAGAACATCTACACAGAGACTCAGTAAAGAAACAAAGACTCTGAACTATATATTAGAGGACCTGGACATAATAGACATATACAGAACACTACACCCAAATACAGCAGGAAATACATTCTTCTCGAGAACACATGGATCATACTCAAAGATAGACAACTTGCTAGGTCACAGAACAACTCTCAATGAATTCAGAAAGATTGAGATTATACAAAGTAATTTCTCTGACCACAATGGAATGCAATTGGAAATCACTAAGAGCCAGAGAAACAGATTGGGCACAAAGATATGGAACTTAAACAACAAATTCTTAGACAAACAGTGGGTCAAGGAGGAAATATCAAAAGAAATCAATAACTACTTTGAAACTAATGAAAATAACAACGCAACATATCAAAACCTATGGGATGCAGTGAAAGCTGTCCAGAGAGGGAAGTTCATAGCCATAAATACACATATTAAAAAAGAAGAAAGAGCTAAAATTGAAGACCTAACTGCACACTTGGAGGAATTGGAAAAACAACAAAAAACTAAACCTAAATGAAGTAGAAAGAAGGAAATAACAAAAATTAGAGCAGAACTAAATGACATAGAGAATAAGAAAGCACTAGAAAAAGTAACAAAACCAAAAGCTTGTTCTTCGAGAAGATCAATTAAAATGACAAACCCTTAGCCAGACTAACAAAGAAAAAGAGAGAACAGATGCAAATACACAAAATAAGGAATGAGGAAGGGGATATCACTACTGACCCCACAGAAATAAAGAGTATCATAAAAGGATACATTTAAAAATTATATGCCAACAAGGATGATAATTTAAAGGAAATGGACAAGTTTCTAGAAACTCACAAACAGCCGACATTGATGAAAGAAGAAATTGATTAACTCAACAGTCCAATTACAAGTAAAGAGATAAACTCAGTCATCAAAAACTTCCCAAATGAGAAGAGGCCAGGACCAGATGGCTTCACAGCTGAATTCTACCAAACATTCCGGAAAGAGCTAACACCAATTCTGCTTACACTCCTCAAAAAATTGAAGTAGAAGAAATACTGCCTAACTCATTCTACGATGCCAATATTACCCTAATACCAAAACCAAACGAAGATACCACAAGAAAGGAAAATTACAGACCAATTTCTCTAATGAACCTAAATGCTAAAATCATCAACGAAATACTTGCTAATTGCATTCAACAACATATCAAAAGGATTATACACCATGACCAAGTGGGTTTCATCCCAGGTATGCAAGGATGGTTCAATATAAGAAAATCAATCAATGTAATACACCACATTAACAGATTGAAAGAAAAAAATCACATGATCATCTCTATAGGTGCAGAAAAAGCATTCAACAAAATACAGCGCTCTTTCCTGATAAAAATACTACAAAAGATAGGAATAGAAGGAAACTTTCTGAATATGGTAAAGGATATATATGAAAAACCCAAAGCTAACATTATCTTAAATGGTGAAATCCTAAAAGCAACAAGACAAGGATGCCCATTTAACATTGTTTTAGAAGTACTTGCTCAAGCACTGAGGCAAGAAAAAGATATAAAAGGCATCCATATTGGAAAAGAAGCAAAAATTTCAATATTTGCAGACAACATGATCCTATACGTAGAAAGCCCTGAGAAATCTACAACAAAGCTTCTAGAACTTATAAAGGAGTTCAGTAATGTCACAGGCTTTAAGATCAGTGCTCAATAATCAGTAGCATTTCTGTACACCAATAATGAGCAATCTGAGGAGGAAATCAAGAAAAAAATACCATTTACAATAGTAACTAAAAGATTCGAATACCTAGGAATAAATTTAACTAGAGATGTAAAGGACTTATATACAGAAAACTATACAACACTGTTAAGGAAATCAAAGAAGACTTGAATAAATGGAAGAATATTTCCTGTTCATGGATAGGAAGACTAAACATTATCAAGTTGTCTATCCTATCCAAATTAATCTACAGATTTAATGCAATCCCAATAAAAATCAACACTGTATTTTTTAAGGAACTGGAAAAGCTAACTGCAAAATATATTTGGAAAGGAAAGAGACCCCGAATTGCCAAAGACATATTGAAAAAGAAAAATGAATTTGGAGGTATCACATTACCTGCCTTTAAAACATACTACAAAGCTACAGTGCTCAAATCTGCATGTTATTGGCACAAGGATAGACATACTGACCAATGGAACCAAATTGAGAGTTCTGATATAGATCCTCACATATACAGTCATCTGATATTTCATAAGGTCACCAAGCCCACTCAGTTGGGAGAGAATGGCCTCTTTAACAAGTGGTGCTTGGAGAACTGGATATCCATATCCAAAAGAATGAGAGAGGAATACCATCTCATACCTTATACAAAAATCAACTCAAGCTGAATCAAAGATCTAAATATAAGAGGCAAAACCATAAAGACCTTGGAAGAAAATGTAGGGAAGCATCTACAGGACCTTGTAATAGGAAATGGTTTCATGAACTTCACACCCAAAGCACGAGCAGCAAGAGGAAAAATAGATAAATGGGATCTCCTCAAAATTAAAAACTTCTGCACCTCAAAGGATGTTATTAAGAAAATAAAAAGGCAGCCTACCCAATGGGAGAAAATATTTGGCAGCCATATATCTGATAGGATCCTAATATCCTGTGTGTATAAAGAAATCCTACACCTCGAAAATAAAAAGCCAAACAACCTATTTAAAAAATGGGCAAGTGACCTGAAAAGACACTTCTCCAAGGAAGAAATACAAATGGCTAAAAAACACATGAAAAAACACTCAACATCACTAGCTATTAGGGAAATGCAAATCAAAACTACAACAAGATACCATCTTACACCCATCAGGATGGCAGCTATTTAAAAATCTGCAGACTATAAATGTTGGATAAGATGCGGAGGAATAGGAATCCTCATCTACTGGTGGTGGGATTGTGGAATGATCCAGCCACTGTCGAGGACAGTTTGGCATTTCCTCAGAAAACTAACAAAGATCTTCCGTATGATCCAGCAATTCCACTGCTGGGTATATACCCAGAAGAACTGAAAGCAAAGACATGAACAGATAAATGCACACCAATGTTCATAGCGGCACTGTTCACAATTGCAAAATGTTGAAATCAGGCCTGGTGCCCATCAACAGATGAGTGGATAAACAAAATGTGGTATATACATACAATGGAGTATTACTCACCTGTAAGAAGGAATAAAGTGCTATCACATGGAATAACATGGATGAATCTTGAATACCTTATGTTGAGTGAAGCAAGTCAGGCATTAAAAGATGAACATTATATGACCTCATTGATTTGAATTGAGGACAATGAGCAGTCCCTGAGAACCATTGTCTGAAAGATAGGTTAACAAGGGAGAGAAAGAGAAGAGAATGCTGTGAGCCATTACCCATATGAAGATAATCTATGGTAAAGTGATAGAGGATAGTTGCATATTGAAAGATAGGAAAGGTGGGTAGTGATATTACTGGGTTTGGTGGTGCAGGGTCGACATTAGGAAGATTAAGAAGGGTGGGCTAGAATACCCAGGATACTGGGGGGAGAAATGGGAACAGGACTAGGTTCCTAATAGGGGAGGATAATCAGCTTGTAAAGACCTTTTGTTGCATGTAACTATGAATCTTGTCATCCAACAAGTCAAGACAAGGGAGTGTTATGTGCCCCAGGGGGATGGGGAGGAAAGAACAGAAAGATCAAACAGGGGGTACTTAGTGGTCAGGGGAAATGTTTTACATTACCTTACAGTAATGGACACAGGACATGGTAAATATCATAAAAAATTCTTAAACTGTGCCGTCTAAATTGTAAACTACACTGTAAACCAATGACAATGATTAGTAGCTATGTTTCACTATCTGTATAAGAGTTATAACAATGCTAACATCCACATAAAAAAGGTTTTAATATGGGGTGAGGAAAGCGGAAGGATGTTGGGTATATGAGAGTCTCTAATATTCTGTGTGTGACTTTGCTGTGTCCTAAAACTTCTTTGAAAATTAAATGAAAATTTGGGAGACACTGGGGAGTGAGAATGGAAAGGTGCCATGGTACAGACTGATCACCCAGTGATGCAGTGATAAAAGGAAAAAATAATAGTAATAATTTAAAAAAAAATTTTTTTCCCATTTTTTGAATGTCCTAATCCTTTAATTTTATTTTAATTTTACGGTTTTTTTCTGAGTTTCCATGTATTTTATCTCTTGCATTTAAGCTTATCATTATTATTTCATTTTCCTATTAATTGTGTTTGGCTGTTATATGGCCTTCATCCTCAAGGAAGGTTTAGATCACAGAAGGGTTACAACAGGGGCAGCAGAGGATCATTGGTGGGGGGTGTCTGGGATGGGGGTTTCATGGGAGGAAGTTCATCTGAATATACATGAAAGATATATAAAAATGTTCAAATGATCAAGGGGTGGGACATGGTCACAGAGGTTAGACAATTACTCAATAAATGAGGGAATACTGAATTCCCAGCCTGGAGAGTTCTGCCACATTCTCCAAGAGAGCAGCAACAGTCCCCGAGTGCAGGGGCAGTGTCTGGCAAAAGAGGATGGTCTACTGATGGGTTCTTGTTATTGATGACCAGTCTTATGAGTCTTTGCTCTTGTAATTGAAACTTAGCCTACTGTTATGGGGTGCCTAAGGGTTGCCACCTGAGAGCCTCCTTATTTCTCAAATTTGGCCTCTCTCTAAGCCAAACTCAGAATATGAATGCATTACCTTCCCCCCAACATGGGACATGACCCCTGGGGATGAGCCGCCCTGGTAACAAGGGATTAATACCAAGTACCAACTAGCAATACGACTAGAAAAAGACCTTGAATAAAAGGGGGAAAAGGTAAAGACAAAGGTGTCCATGTGGCTAAGACACTTCAAAGAGAGTCTGGATGTCTTTCCAGAGGTAACGCTTACGCACACCCCATTAGGATCTCATAGAACACCAAAGTGGATATCACCCCACACACAGGGGCTCCTGAGGGCTCTGGAGACACCCAGGTCCTAAAGGGGGAGGGGATAGCTCCAGAGATTGATTCCCCATCAGTGGGCTGTAATTTGGAATCTGTGCTCCTGAGAGTGACAGAGTTCGACTCAAATAAGTCCTCCCTGCACATGGTCCATCAGTCCCTTCTATTCAAACCTATATGTGATGCTGGAGCTTGTAGGTGTACTTCCAGAGACTGGAGACTCTGTCCTGCCCATGTGCCAGCTTTGCCTGGAATCTCCGTGGAGCTGCAACTCCTATTCTACAGCTCAATGGGCTAACCCAAGTCTCCTGGTGAGGAGACGATGATGGACAATGGTCATCCCAGGGAATGGAGAGAGGCTGCAGCTGCAGGCAGGATAATCTCATCCATCATAGCCATGGGATATGGGCTCACTCTCGCTTGGAGTTGAAGAGGACATCACCATCCCAAACTCCTCAGGACTGGGGAAAGAGCTATGGACTAGAGTAGACTTAATGGTATTCTGTTGTAGACATATTGTGATTCAAGCAATGGAAGAAATTACAAGAGTGAAGTGGAGCCAGTGGCCACTGGATGCTTTCGGGGCAGGGAAGGGAAAAGAAGTTGTAATACAACGGCTTTTTCGGGACTTGGGAATTATACTGAGTGACATTACAATGATAGATATAGGCCATGTTATATCAGCATATATCATGCAGAACTGTGTGGGAGAAAGTGTGGTCTACAATGTGAACTATGGTCCATGCTTAGTGGTAAAGCCCCAGGATGTGTATCCAGGTGATGTGCCACACTAATGAAAAATGTTTATGTGGGATGTTATGGGAGGTGTGGGAGGTGGGGAACATGGGACTTCTGTAAATTTTTATAACATTTATGTAATCTAAGCATTTTAAAAAATATATGTATATATATAAAGTACCACACAAATACAAAATATCAACAATAGCAGAGTATATGTGAACATTGTACTTTTCCATGAATTATCTGTAATCCTATAATGTTTCTAATGTAAAAATAATAACATTTCAAAATGTTATTCTGACAGGAAAAATAAACTGCTTTAAAATAAAAGAAAAAGAAAAAGAAAAAAAAGAAGGTGGCTACAAAAGAAATCATACTCTATGATTTTATTTATATAAATTTCAAGATTAGTAAAAATAATAAATTAAGGAAGTCAAAATAATGAATAATTATAAGGGATATTGAAATGTGTAGTAAATAAAAATAAATTCAGATACACAAAAGCGGAATTCAATGTCAACATCCCAGTAGTACAAGAAATAAAGAAGAGTGAAAACATGGGTTTAAGAATTTGTGGAAATGGTAAGTTAAACTGGATTGTAAAAAATTGAAGATGGATAAATAAAATTCTAGAGTATATATACAATAAAAACTTGGCATTATATCACCAAAAGCTATGAAAGGAGTGAAGGGTAAGAGTAAAAAAGTATTTTATGAATCCATTGGAAGAAATATAAAACAAAGAATAGATGGAACACATAGTACACAGAAACCAAAAATGCTTCAGTAGTTAGATTAAATATAAATAACCTGAATAATCCAATTAAAAATAAAGATTGCCAAAGTGAAGTAAAAATGTATATATCTTAAAAACATATATAAGAACTTTTTGTTGATAAAAAAGACTATTTGAAATATATGCAAGCTGTATACATAGAAAATAAATTGGAAACAACATGGGAAAATATATTTATATATAATGGAAACAAAAACCAAAATCTAATGTGGTTATATGGCTGCAATTTTATTAAATGGA
>JAQZBX010108097.1:0-10581 GCA_029593785.1 Cabassous unicinctus
AAGGAAGTCTTTTTTTTTTTTTTCAACAAATCAATTTTATTGATACATACTGTATTAGTCTGTCAAAGGAGTGCTGATGCAAAGTACCAGAAATACCTTTTAATAAAGGGTGTTTATTTGGGGTAAAAGCTTACAGTTACAAGGACCTAAAGAGTCCAGTTCAAGGTTCCTTTCTCACCAAAGTCAACTGCCACTTGTTGAAGCAAGATGGTCACTGATCTCTGCCTGGTCTCTCCTTTTCCAGGCTTTCTCAGCTACTCAGCTGCTCTGGTCTCTTCACAAGGTCAGCTGTAAGCTATCAGGTGAATAGCTCATCACTCCCCAGGGCTGCAGGATCAAGCATGACAGAGGTCTCCCTCTTACCATGTGTCTTCTTGAGTGAATGTTCATTTATATCAGCCTACCAAGGGGGCAGGGAGTCACGCCTTACTGACTTGGTCAAATCAAAACTATAATCTTAGGTAATTTAATCAAAGACATATCAGCTGAATCTAATGAAATCAAAGGGCATCTTACCCAGAGGAATAGATTAGTTTACAAACATAATCTTTGCCTTTGGGGGATTCATAAAAAATATCAAACTGCCACACATATTAATAAATCATAAATCATCCAAAGTGTAAAATCAGCAGTATTTGGTATAATAATATAGTTGTGCATTTTTTACTTCAATCATTTTTAAAGCATTTTCATTATACCAATAATAATAATAAACAAACGAAAAACTTCATCACCTCTCAGTCTGTCTATGCTTCCATTGCCATACATTGCTGCTATTCTGCTTCGGTCTCTCTAGTTTATTTGTATTTATGTTTTGTAAAAATAGTCTTACTGTTCATATTTTACATGAGGTTTCACTATGTTATACAATCCCACGTTACACTTTTTAGCTTTCCTTCTAATATATACGTGACCTTAGACTTACCCTTTCAAACACCATAATAACCATATAATAGCTCTGCTAGTTACAAGCACTATGATGTTCTTTCACCATTTCTATTCATTTCCAAAGATTTACAAACACTTTTTAATCTGCACAGGTTAATCCTCCACTTTCCACTCTCTACCCTCTTTCTATTTTCTGGTGACCCATTTTCAAGTTATTAACTCCATGAGTTCACACAATATATTTAGTTCACAATAGCACAATCATGCAGGATTTGTCCTTTTGTGTCTGGCTTGCTTGCTTCACTCAACATAATGTCTTCCAGGTTCACCCATATTGTCATATGCTTCATAACTTCATTTCTTCTTACTGCTGGGTAATATTCGATCTTGTGTATACACCACAATTTGTTTATCCATTCATCTGTTGATGGACACGTGTGTTGTTTCCAACTTTTGTCAATCATGAATAATGCCTCTATGAACATTGCTGTGTAGATGTCAGTTGGTGTCACTGCTCTCAGGTCTGCTGGGTATATACCTAGTAATAGTATTGCTGGGTCCCATGACAAGTATATATTCAAATTCCTTAGGAACTGCCAAACAGCCCTCCACAGTGGCTGTACCATTCTACATTCTCATCATCAGTGAATAAGCATTCCTATCTCTCCACATCCTCTCCAACATTTACAGTTTTCAACTTTTTAATAGAAGCCAGTCAAATAGGTGTAAAATGATATCTCATTGTAGTTTTGATTTGCATTTTCCTAATCAGTAGTGATCTTGAACACATTTTTATGTTTTTTAGCCATTTGTATTTCTTCTTTGGACAATTATCTATTCAAGTCTTTTGTCCATTTTTTAATTGGATAGTTTGTCTTTTTATTGTTGTAGTATCTCTTTATATATCATGAATATTAAACCCTTATCGGATATGTGATTCCAAATATTTTCTCCCATTGAGTTGGCTGCCTTTTCACCCTTTTGACAAAGTCCTTTGAGGTATAAAAGTCTTTAAATTTTAGGAGGTCCCATTTATCTATTTTTTCTTTTGTTGCTTGTGCTTTCAGTGTAAGGTTTAAGAAAGTACCACTTACCACAAGGTCTTGAAGATGTTTTCCTACATTTTCTTCTAGGATTTGTATGGTTGTCACTTTTATATTCAGGTCCTTGATTCATTTTGAGTTAATTTTGGTATAAGGTGTGAGACAGTGGTCCTCTTTCTTTCTTTTGGTTATGGATATTCAGTTCTCTCAGCACCATTTATTAAACAGACAGTTCTGGCCCAGCTGGAAGGGCTTGCCAGCCTTGTCAAGAATTACTTGACCTTGGATGTGAGGGTCTATTTCTCAGTTCTTCATTGGTTCCATTGGTCAGTCTGTCTGTTTTTATCCCAGTACCATGCTGTTTTACCACTGTAGCAAAGTAATATGCTTTAAAGTCAGGAAGTCAGAGTCCTCCAACTTTGTTCTTCTCTTTAAAGACATTTTTGGCTGTTCAGGGCTCCTTGCCCTTCCAAATAAATTTGACCATTGGCTTTTCCATTTCTGCAAAAAAGGCTGTTGAGATTTTTATTGGGATTGTGTTGGATCCCATCCTTTCTTGATAAAAACACTCTAAAAGGTAGGAATAGAAGAAAGCTTTCTCAATATGGTAAAATACATAATGAAAAACCTTCAGGTAGCATTGTACTCAATGGTGAAAGACTACAAACTTTCCTACTGAGATGAGGAACAAGACAAGGATGCCCACTGTCACCAATGCTATTCAATATTGTGCTAGAAGTTCTACCTAGAACAATTAGGCTATATAAAGAAATAAAAGTTACCCAAATATAAAAGGAAGAAGTAAAACTTTCACTATTGGTTGATGATATGATCCTATATCTAGAAAATCCTGAAAAATCCACAGCAAAGCTCCTAGAACTAATAGATGAGTTCAACAAATTGGCGGGATACAAGATTAATACACAAAAGTCAATATTGTTTCTATTCACTACTGATGTGCAATCTGAGGAAGAAATCAGAAAAAAATCCATTTACAATAGTGACTAAAAAATCAAAAGTTTAGGAATAAATTTAACCAAGGCACATTCACAGAATTATATGCCATGATCAAGGAAGATTTATTTCAGGTATAAATGGATGGCTCAACAAAAGGAAATTAATTAATGTAGTGAAGGAAACAAAACCACATGATCATCACCATTTATGCAGAAAAGACATTTGAAAAACTCTAACAACTATTGATAAAATCTCTTAGAAAACTAGGAATAGAAGGACAGTTCTTCAACATTAAAAGAGCATAAGTGAAAAACCCACTGCTAATATCATTCTCAATTTTGAAAGTCTGAAACTTTCCCTTTAAGATCAAGAAGAAGTCAAGGGTAACCACTCTGACCACTATTTTTAAACGTTGTTCTGGAAGTTCTAGCCAGAGCAATTAGGCAACTAAAAGAAATAGAAAGTATCCAAATTGCAAAAGAAGAAGTAATTCTTTCCTTATCTTTAGATAACAGGATTCTATACATATAGAAAATCCTCAGAAATTCACAACAAACCCACTAGAATTCAGGAAAGTGGCAGGGTACAAGACCAACATGTAAAAATCTGTAGTGCTTCTGTACAGAAATAATGAACAACCTGAAAAGGAAATCAAAAGAAAAAATTCCATTTACATTAGCAATTAAAACAAACAAATATCTAGGAATAAATGTAGCCAATGATATAAAGGGCTTTAAGCAAGAAAACCCTACAAATCATCTCTAGAAGAAATCAAGGAAGACCTAAATTAATGGAAAGACATTCTGTGTTCATCAATTGGAAGACTAAATATTGCTAAGGTGTCAATTCTACCAAAAGCAATTTACGAATTAAAAACAATTTCAATAAATATGCCAATAGCATTTTTTGCAGAAATGGAAAAGTCAGTTACCAAATTTACATGGCAAGGTAAAGGAGCCCAAAAGCCAAAACTATTTTTAAAAATACAAATGAAGTTGGAGGACTCACACTTCCCAATTTTAAAATTTATTACAAACCTACATTAATCAAAATAACATGGTATTGGCACAAAGACAGACAAATAAACCAATGAAATAGAATTGAGACTTCAGAAATAAATGCTCTCATCTATGGCAAATTGATTTTTGATGAGTGCCAAGTCGACTCTAGGAAAAAATATTCTCTTCAACAAATGGCGTTGGGAAAACTGTATAGCCATATGCAAAAGAATGAAGGTAGGTTCCTACCTCACACCACATACAAAAATCATCTCAAAATGGATCAAAGACCTAAATATAAGAGCAAGAGGTATAAAACTCCTAGAAGAAAATGTATGGAAAGAGCATGAGGGCCTTGTGCTAAGCAATGTTTTCTTTGACTTTATATAAATAGCATGAGAAACAAAAGAAAAAAAAATAGGTAAAGGGACCTCATCAAAATTAAGTTTTGTGCCTCAAAGGATTTTGTCATGAAAGTAAAAAGGCAACCTACTCAATGGGAGAAAAATTCTTGAATAGACACTTCTAAGAAAATCTACAAACGGCCTATAAGCACATGAAAAGATGTTCCACATCTTTAGAGAAAAGCAAATCAAAACTACAATGTGATACCATTTTATACCTACTAGAATGGCTACTATTAAAAAAACAGAACGTAAGTATAGGAGAGGATATGGAGAAACAGAACACTTTTCTTTGTTGGTTGAATGTGGAAAACAATTGGCACTTTATCAGAAAATTAAGTACTGAATTACTTTATGACCTGACATTCCACTTCTAGGTAAACACCCAAAAGAATTAAAAGCAGGGACTTGAACAGATATTTGCACAACGATGTTCACATTGACATTATTTACAGTTGCAAAATATGAAAGCAATCCAAGTGTCAACCAGCAGGTAAATGGATAAACAAAATGTGATACACGGAATCACATACAAGGGAATGAAGTTCTGATACATGCAAGAACATGGATGAACCTTGAAGACATCATGTTACGTGAAATATGCCAGATAAAAATTGACAAATAGTCTATGATCTCACTGACATGAAATAATTATAATAAGCAAATGCATAGAGTCAGAAACTAGAATACAGGTTACCAAGCACCAGAGTGGAGATAGGGAGTGGGCAGGCTTAATTAGTACAGTATTTCTGATTGTTGTGAGTAAAAGTTTTGATAATGGATGGTGGTGATGGTAGTATAACATTGTGAATGTAATTAACACCACTGAATTATATATTTGTATGTGGTTAAAAGGTGAATTTTTAGCTAGTTATTAGAATACATTAAAATACATATAATTAATAGGTTAGTTATAATAATATTCTTTCATCAGTTTTAGCAAAGCTACCACACTAATGAAAAGTATTAATAATAGGGAAAACTGTGTGTGTGGGGGGAGGGGTGTTGTATATGGGAACTTTGTATTTTCTGCATGATTTTTCTGTAAACCGCTAACTCTAATTACAAATGCAAACTAGCAAAAAAAAAAACCCACAACAATATATACAAAACAGTGATCCCTGGTATAAACTATGGACAACGGTTAATAGCATAATTATGATTATATTGTTCCATCTATTCTCACAAGAAACCACACTAATGCCAAGTGTTAATAAAAGGGAACAATATGTGTGCGTGGGGGGTGGTATATGGGAACTCTGTATTTTCTGATTGAGTTTTCTGTTAACTTCCAACTATTCAAATTAAAAACGAGAAAAAATGTAAAGAGTTTGCATCTTCTTTAAATTCTTAGAATCATTAATATGATTTGCATTAATTCAATGTGCTCTTGATAAATCAATTTATTTCTCTAAGTTTCAATTATTCCAACCCTAAGAATTCAAGTAGTTATGTGCTAAATAATCTTTATGATGATAAATGACAAAAAAAACTTCTATATCATTGGCAATGTAATATACTACTCTTAATTTTTAAAAGTAGAAATCCCAATCAATATGTGTGTACACATTCCACTGCATCTGCTACTTTGATCAACAAAGCATATTAAAAGACGGTCCTTCATAACAAGACTATCTACTTGAGGAGGTTAAGCTAACGATACAAAATAGCTAAATTATGTGCTTAAGGTTTGAAGTGCAAAAGGGATTCAAAGGAGGGCAAGAGATTAAGAGATCTAGAATGAGAAGAGCTGCGTCTCAGAAGATGCAGCAGTGTTCGTGGGGGGATGAGAGGACATGGTCAGGTGGGTGAGAGGGCTTCCACCCTGGGACAAGATAGACATAGATGAGCTATGAGTCTCAACCTGAGTAGAGAGAAATATTTTATTGTTGCGAGTAGGAGGGAATGAACCCGTATAGGTAGTTTTCTAGATATTAGAATATTTACATTCAATTTTGTAAAAATATAATAAAAACAAAAACTACCTATCAAATGTGTAAAATAGTGTGTGAAAAGGGAAGAGTACAGATCATGCAAGAGGCAAAATATAAGGTGGAGCATATTCACATGCATAAGTTTGTGTTTGCTAACACAAAATAAAAGTGATAAATATTTATAGAGACTGCCTCTTATTTTATAAAATCTCTCTGCAGGAGAAGAAAAACACGAATTTAATTATGGAAAACAATCATTGAAAATAAGATGAGAAAACTGCTGCCTTGTCTGGAGGGCTTGAGAAAAGTTATACTAAACTATTTCCAAGCCAAAGGAAAATGAATATAGAATATTCTTTCATGAGAAGTCAAATATTCAGTGGGAAATTATCAGGAGAATGCTTTTCATTTCTATTCCCAGGTACAGGAGGACAAGACACAGATGTCTAGTTAAACATCCCCACATGATTATCCTTAGAGTTATGAATTAAACAGGAAAATTTACACTAATACACATTATTATTAAAAATGTGGACTCATTTGTTTAGAATAGAATTATTTACATTTATTTCTCTAAGATATTGGAAACCTAGAGTAGAAAATCTTATAATTGTTTATTCTAAGCTACTGATCATTTTTAGGCAAAGAAAAATGAAGTTAATATAATCTTGAGAAAGAAATTTAGAAACACAGATTTCACCAGGGTTTTGAAAATTTGAATGAAAATGGAATAGTCGTTGGCCATTAATATTAATAATATTAAAATATTTTTTCTAGAGAAGTTGTAGATTTACAGAAACATTATGCAGAAAGTACAGTTTCTATATACCCCCACCCCCACAGTCTTCCCTATTAAGAACACTTTGTAGAGGTGTTGTGCTTTGTTGCAATTGATGAAAAAATATTATTATAATTTTACTATTAATAATAGTATGTAGTTTACATTAGGGATCACTGTATCTGTGTGTATATTTTTATTTAATTGTGGAAGGGCAGTTTACAATCATGGAAAATGTCCCTTTAAATATATTCTTAAGATTTTGATGTTCTAAAACTGAAGCAAATTTTGACTAAGTAAAGTATCTCTCAAAATATTAGACATCTATTAATTTAAAGAACTCATGATTGAGAATGAAAGAGGGATAGATGAATAGATAAATGATTGAAAGAGAGATAGAGAAATAGATGAAGGAACAAAGGAAGGAAGAAAGGAAGGAAGGAAGGGAGGGAGGGAAGGAGGGAAGGAGAAAAGGATGAAAGGAAGAAATTTACAACAAAGGAAATGTAAAATGTGTATGGTCTCATAAGTCAACATTCAGAAATCTTTCAGTTCTTATGACATAGAGGAACTATGAAGAGGTCACACATTTTTTCTAAGAGTATGCCAAATATTCCACCTCTCAAACATGGATGACAGTGAATCACAAGGACAAAATGGTTCAAAAATATACCTGGTGCTCTATATCAGGGATGAAAAAAAGCCATATGAGGCATCAAGCAACTCTGTCCCAGCCAGCAATAATTTGATAAGATAGAGTAGCTAACTGAACTGCATTAAAACAAAACCACAATGAGATACAACTTCACAGTCATTAGAATGGCTATTATTTTTTTAAATATTTATATACAGAAAATAAATGTTGGCAAGGATGTATAGAAATTGGAAGCCTTATACATTGCTGGTGGCGCTGTAGAATGGTGCAGCCACTGTGGAAATCAATTTGGCAGTTCCTCAGAAAGTTGAAAATAGAACTACCACGTGACCCAGCAATCCCACTTCTTGGTATATACCCCAAAGAATTGAAAGCAGGGGCTCAAACTGTTTATAGCAACAGTATTCACAACAGCCAAAAGATAGAAGCAACCAAAGTTTCCATCAACAGATGTATAGATAAACAAAATGTAGTATATACACCAATGGATTACTCAGGCAGAAAAAGGAATGAAGTTCCGATGCATGCTATAACATGGATAAACCTTCAAGACATCATGTTGTTGGGATCTAAGGCCCCTCTCAATCAGAAACAAACTCTAAAATCATCAAGATTGAGAAATGAACAAATATAAGTGGGGAATGCAACTATGGACTAAAGTAGACTTTTTATTATTCTAACAACGGAAGAACTTGTAACACTGGTATAAATGCAGTGGTCACCAGAGGTTCTTAGAGGAGGGAAATGGAAGAATAGATGTAACATGGGGCATTTTTTGGATATTGAAATTGTTCAGAATGACATTGCAATGACAGTTACAGGCCATTATACATTTTGTCAAAACCTATAAAAATGTGTGGTGCAAAATGTAAATCATAACATAAACTATAGACCATGGTTAGTAGCAATGCTTCAATGTGTGTTCATCAATTGTAACAAATGTACCACACTAATGAAAGATGTTGTTAATGGGGGAAAGTGTGGGAGGGGGAGGGGGGTATATTGGAATCCCACTATATTTTTAATGTATAATTTATGTAATCTAAAGCTTCTTTGAAAATAAAATAAAATAAAGACATCATGTTGTGAAATAAGTAGACACATAAGGACAAATATTGTATGATCTCACTTATGTGAAATACCTGGAAGAAGCAAACTTCATAGAGACATATAGCAGGGACAGAAAGAGAAAGAGAGAGAGAGAGAATGCATTTGACCATGGGCGGGGGTGGGGGAGGGGGATGAATAATTGGATAGCACAAGTTTGCTAGCTCTATTTTCAGGTAGGCCCCTATGTGTGATTGTTGAGCTCAGGAATGGGTAGCATGGATGTGCCAGTAGTAGGGACAGTAAAACATTTCTATTAGCAGGCAGCCTACTCTTAAATTACCAAAAGGAGACAGCTCTGCTGCTCTTTCCTAAGGTTTTTGGAAGGAAAGATTCTTTGGACATTTTTTGCATTTCCAAATTCAATCAAAATATATTTACATTTACTCACTATGTGAAAGGTTGACAATGTGGTAGAGAAGAGGTCAGAGATCTTAGGATGCATATTTTTTATCCATTCAACATCTGGAAGTCAAGTAAGTGGGGAATGTTTTTGGTATGATGTATGAGAGTAAGTATAGGCAGAGTTAAGAGAAAGTATTTTGGGTTCATCTGTTTCCTATGCACAAGTAATCTTATCAACTCAATTATATAATATAGTTTATTCTACATAACAAAGAACTTGAGAAATATTTTTCAATAAACATAAATGAGCAATAAAATGACAATATTTAAAATAAGAAGAAATTGATTCTTCCATTTTAATGTGACTCATTTATAAGATTATTTCTTAGTACAGTTATTCCATTTGTTAGGTTAGCTGCATGAATGGCTGAATCTTAATATGTTTCTTTTTAAAAATGCAAATATTCACAAAAGTAATTCTAGGTATTCAAAGTCTGACATAAACTCAAGGACTATATAAGCACATATTTGTCTTGATTGTCAGTCCTATGGTGATATGATATATTATACCATTTTACAACATAGACTTTGAAATTCCTAGGACCTGTATTCAAATTCCAGAGAAGCAAATATCAGCTGTGAGACATTTGAGCAACTTTCTGGTTTTGGGAGTTTTCATGTAGCTCTTATATATCCCTTTATATTTATCTATATTGCAAATTTTGACTGTTATCTACATATTGATAAGACACAAGCAAAGTAATACTGCAACTAAGTTATAGTCAAAGTTAAAATATATTTTTATGTGCCTTTGGCTTTTTATTGCAGAGTCTACATTTTATGGATATTATATCAAATGTTGTCATTTAACTTGTTTCCATTGAGGTCCAATCTACTGTGAGCTGTCTTTTATATGTGTTTGGAAAAGTGTATTCATACTTAACTTTCCGCCCCCCCCATCTGTTATCCTAGTTTTAACAGCACCCAACAATGGATTGTAAGGTATAAAGATGCAGGTTACTCATGATGCTTCTGCAGAGACTGTGGGCTATGCCACACAATACATTTGGAAATATGGGTATTTTAGTACAGTACATACTTGCATTACATAGGTACTTTATACAACACAATGAAAAGTAAATGTTAAAAAAAAAACCCAAATAAACAAATAAGACTCTGATAATCAACTTACCAACCTAACTATTGTACTAATACTTATTCCATAGGCTTATTATAAGGACTAAATTTAGTGTTCTTAATTATTATTATTAATTAGCATTATTAATCCACAACATGTATTTCATGTTTGAGGCACTTTGATACATGCTGTGCATGCATCATCTCATCAACTTACTCCTCCACTCATTAGTGAGATGCCTAATTGAGTTAGTTGGCAGGTGGTGGACCTTTAAGTAATGATAGATACCAGTTACTTTGCTGTATAGGACAAAAGGGTGTGGAGAGACCAAAAG
>JAQZBX010108098.1:0-10584 GCA_029593785.1 Cabassous unicinctus
TTTTTAGGATAACTAATTGATTGCTAAATCAATTTTTTCAAAAGTTATGGATTTATTCAGACTTTTAATTTCCTTGAATCATTTTAGAAATGAAAATTGTCCAAAGTTGTTTCCCACTATCCCTTTTTAGTATTATAAAGTCAATAGTGAAGTCCCCTATTAAACTTCTGATTTGAGTAATTTTAGTCTTCTCCCTTTTTCTCCCTTGATCAAAGTAGATAAAGGTTTGTTAATTTTCTTAACCCTTTCCAATAACCAGATTTTGGGTTTCATTTATTTACTGTCTTACTTATATCATTCTCCACTACATTAATTTATGCTCTTAATATTTTTCATTTCCTTCCTTCTCTTTGCATTAGTTTAGTTTTCTCTACTTATTCTAGTGTGTAAAGGTGGAAAGGACTGGTTATTGATTTGAGAGCCATATTCTTTCTTAATATAGCTATTTATGGCTATAAATTTATCTCTAAGCCCTGCTTTAGGTGCTTCCCATACATTTTGGCTTGCTCAGTACTTAATTTCATCCATCTCAAAATATTTTCTGCTTTCACTTTAGATTTCCTATTGGACCCATCAGTTATTTAGGAGTGTGTTCTTTTATTTCCACATATTTGTAATTTTCTATTTTTTTAAACTGATTCTCTTTCCATTTTATTGTAGTCAGATAACACACTTTCTATTTTTCTATCCTGTTGAATACATTGGTTTTTGTTTGTTTGTTTGTTTATTCCCTAGCATATAGACTATCCTGAACAATGTTTTAGGTGCATATCAGAAGTATTTATATTGTTATAGTTCTGTAGAGTTTTCTCTAGATATCTATTAGGTATAGTTGTTTTAAAGTATTTCTCAAGTCTTCCATTTCTTTGTTGATCTACTTTCTAGCTGTTTTATCCATTATTTACGTATAGGAACTGATGTTTTCACCTAACATTTTTGAATTGCCTATTTCTCCCATAATTTCAGTAAATTTTGCTTCCTGTCTTTTGGTATTCTTTTGGTAGTTGCATATATGATTATAGTTGTTATATCTTCCTGATGAATCAATATATTTTCATTATAAAATATCCATCCTTTTCAAAAGTAACTTTTTTATTTTAAATTCTATTTTTGTTATTTTAGTATAGCCACTCCAGCTTTCTTGGCATTGTTTGCATTATATATATATTTCCATCCATTTACTTTCAATCCATTTGTATTTTTTAATCTAACTTGGATCTTTTGAGGACACTGTATAGTTGGATATTTTTAAATCTTGTCTGATCATCTCTGCCTTTGGTTTGGATTGCTTAATGTATTCACATTTAATCTTATTTTGATAAATTTGATTTTTACTTTCCATTTTACTTCTTGTATTCTGTATCTCATTTTTTGTTACTCTATTCTTCCTTTTTCCTTCCTTTCATATTAAATGAATATTTAAATGAATAATTCATATCTTTATAATAATTTTTTAATTTAATGGTTCCTCTGAGGCTTAATAAGTACATCTTAACTTAAAATAATAAGTTTCAGAATTCTGCTTGGTTAATTCCTGTGATATACAGAAACCTTACATACATAAAGCTGCATTACCTCCTCTACTTTTGGTATTATAGTTTTACACTTAACATGCAATTAATAATAAAAACCCCCCAAAAAACAAAACATTGTTTCATGTATTATTTTAGCAGTTATAGTTGATTCCTTTGCCTATAGATTTTTGCTAACACAAGCACATATGTGGCTTTATTGACAAATATATTAAATTTATATTTGACATAGACTGAGAAATATATATACAATTTAACTCATTCAATTGTATTTTTTCATCCAGGTAAGGTAATAAAGGGGTAAAAACATACTTTTACACTAGGTTTTGTAATTGCAAATTACTTTTTTTCTTTCTGTGACCAACAAAATTATTTAATAATTCCAACATTTGGAATTTAATTTTTCTTTTAATATTGTAATAAGAGAAGTTGTGGAGTTTACAAAATAATTATGCATAAACTAAGGATTCCCATACACCACATCACCAGCAACCCAATGCATTGATATGGAATACTTGTTACCATATGGCAGAATTTTTAAAATAATTGTACTATTTTTAATAGTAGTTACATTTGATACAATTGAAGGATTATTAAAGTCGTACTATTATCTAGCATGCATGATTTTAGAAGATGTATTTTTTCCATACTTCACCTTATTATCATGACCTTGTATTAGTATCATACATTTGTTGTAATTCATGAAAGAACATTCTTGTACTTGTTATTACCAAAAGTCTATCATCTACTTTAGGTTTCACTGTGTTGTACAGTCTTATGCATTATCTTTTAATTTGTATTCTAGTAATATATAAATCCTAAAATTTCACTTTTAACCACATTCTCCTCTATAATTCACTCAAAATAATATGTTGCCATCACCACCATCCATTTCCAAATGTTTACTACCAACCTAAATAGAAATTCTCTGTAAGTTAAGCATCATCTCTCCAATCTTTATAACCCAGTCTATCTCCTAGTAACTTATGTTCTACATTCTAACTCTAAGTGTTTGCTTATTACAATTACCTCATAACCCTGAGATCTTACAATATTTGCCATTTTGGGTCTGGCTTATTTCACTCAACTTAATGTCCTCAAGGTTGATCCATGTTGTTGCATGCATCAAGACTTCATTCTTTTTGTGGCTGAATATTAGGAACTGCCAAAATTTCATCCATGGTAGTTGCACCATTTTACATTCCCACCAGCAATGAATGAGTGTTCTTATTTCTGCACCTCTCTGACACTTGTTGATGTTTGTTTTTTTAATAGTGGCCATTCTACTGAGCATGAAATGATAACTCTTTGGTTTTGATTTGCATTTCCCCAATAGCTAGTGAAGTTCAGCATCTTTTCATGTGCTTTATAGTCATTTATATTTTCCTTAGAAAAATGTCTTCAAGTCTTTTGCCAATTTTTTCAGGTGGATTGTTTTTCTTTTATTGTTGAGTTGTAGGATTTCTTTATATAATCTGTATATTAAACCCTTATTGGATGTGTGATTTCCATAGAAAATATATTTTCTCCTATTGTGGTTTTTTCACTTATGAAACAAAGTTTTTTGATGCACATAAGTTTTTAATTTTGAGGATTCTCGTTTATTATTTTTTCTTTCATTCCTTGGCTGAAAAGTCTAAGAAACCATCACTTAAGACAAGGTCTTGAAAATGCTTCTGTACATTTTCTTCTAAGAGTTTTATAGTCCAAATTCTTATATTTAGTCCCTTGATTCAATTTGAGTTAATTTTTATATATGATATGAGATAGGGGTATTATTTCATTCATTTGCATATGGATATCTAGTTCTCCCAACACCATTTGTTGAAGATACTATTCTTTCCCAGTTGAGTGGACTTTGCAGCCTTATCAAAAATCAATTTGCCTTAGTTGTGAGGGTCTATTTATGAACTCTCAATTTGATTGCATTGCACAATATATCTATCATTATGAAAGAATCATGCTGTTTTTACCACTGTAGTTTTGTAATATGCTTTAAAGTCAGGAAATGAGTCCTCCAACTTCTTTCTTTTCTTGATAGTCTTCCAATTGATGAGCATAGATTTCCTTCAATTTATTTAAGTCTTCTTTAACTTCTATTTTTTTCACTTTATTGATTTTTCCTTAGGCAATAGAAATACTAAAGACAGAGAGAACTTCAAAAATGGCATTTCAATATATTTTCCAAAATAGTTATATTCTTACCATGTCACAAGTATTCTGTGAATATTTTAGATCACATTCTTACTAGCTTTTCATTATTATTAAATATCAGTATTGAATCATTTGATACATAAAAGCAAGTAATTTGATTTTTAAATTTTATATTTATTTTCTTTACAATTTATATCTCTTCTTGTGTGAATTCTGTTTGTGTAATCTGATCATTTAACTATTGGAGTAAGTGTTTTATACACTTGAATATAGATAGTAAAACTGCGCCACTGAAACCTCCCAGAACCCATTAGCTTCTCTTAAAATCCTCCTTTTGATCTTCTTCTAACAGGACCACCCAAAACACATTAGTAGCAGCTTCATCTCCTTTTGACCTTGTTTTGAAGGCCTAGTTATTATAAGAATGTTCAAAAACCCAGACTAGTATCCTTACATGACCTCCTAGATTCCAGGTGCTAAAATTATCTCCCTTGGAACTAAAATTGATTGAATTGAGAGATTTGAATATGGAATAAACAGAGATCCAAGATGGTGAAGTAGGGAATGGCATGCTGCACTCCTCCTCCAGAAACCGTGGTAAGGATATAGAGTAAGTGAAGCCAGGTGTCAAAGAGGACACTTAACACAAAATGAAAATAATAGAAGCTAACCAATTGAATAAGTGCATCAAATAAACAGATGCCTAGACACCAGCAAAACTTTACAAGCTATGCTAAGAAATAGGAAGACATGGACCAGTCTAATGAACAAACTAAGAAACAGGAGGATTTGCAGAATGTGGTGCATCTAATCAAGATGTACACACAAATGTCATGAATCCACCTAATAAAGCAAAGGATGGGATAAATAATATTACGTAGTCACTGGGGAAACATACAGAAGATATTGTAAACCTATATAAAATGATGACAGGTCAGATTGTGATGAAAGGCACAATGCAAGAAATTAGAACTACTTTGGAAGCACATAATATATTTAAACAGGGAGAAGAAAGGATTAATGACATCAAAGATAGAACACATGAAATCACACAGATAGTAGAATAGATAAAAAGATATAAAAAAAAATTCAAAAGGGATCCATGAAAATGAATGACAAGAGATTCACAAACATATGCATTATAGGCATCCCCGAAGGAGAAGAGCAGGGAAGGAGGCAGAAGGAGTGTTGGAGAAAATAATGACTGAAAATTTCCCAACTCTTTTGAGGGACATGTATGTACATTTCCAGGAAGCATAGCACACTACAGTGTACATTTTAACAAGCCTACACCAAAACACATACTTATCAAATTGTCAAATGCTCAAGACAAAGAGAGAATTCTGAAAGAAGTAAGAGAAAAGAAATCCATCACATTTAAGGGAAGCTTAATAAAATTAAGTGTTGGTTTCTCATCTGAAACCATGAAGCTAAGAAGACAGTGGTAAGGCATAGTTAAGTGCCAAAAGAAAAAACTGCCAGCCAATAATTCTTTATCTGCCAAAGTTGGCATTCCAAAATGAGGAAGAGTTCTTATGCCAAAGAAGACATCTGAGTAAGGAACTCCAAGAGTCAGTTCATCTTACAGAGCAGTTAGTAATCACCCAGAGTTACCTAATTCACCTGTTTGGGGGGCTCAGGAGACCAGGAGAACATCCTGCAACATACTTGAAAGAATGGAAGGAGGAGAATGCCCATCTGCAGTGAAGTTGCATTTGGAGCATTCCACACCACGGAAGCTGGAGTTTATTCTCCACTGGTGGAGGAAACCATCCCAAGAGCTATTTTTGGCTGTAATTGGAGCTCCATTTCAAAAAAATGGATGAAGAAAGAGTTGGCCACTGACTTCAGCTACTTATTAGTAAATTCACCTATCTAAAGTATAATCCTAAGAACAGATAAGTTTGAACATGTCCAAGTTGGAAAGAGGTTGGTAGTTGCAATTTTAACTCTGCCTCCAGTGTGAGGGGAAATGGGGCTGATTGAAAATCATAGTGAAGGTAGGAACTGGCTTCTTTCCACTTAGATCATATTTCAGCCATAGCCTAAGCCACAGCCCCACCTCTGGCAGGAAGAAAGCTGTGGTGAACTGCACTGGCCTCTCTGTGTAACTGCAGGCACTTTGGGTCAACACAGACTGAGTAGTCAGACACCTGGGGCTCCATTCCTGCAACCCAATAGGATAAGAGAGGAGCTGTGTTTCCTTGGCCTCTCTTAGCAACTGCATGTGTCTTAGATCCACACAAACTGTTTTTTTGCATGCCTTAGATTCCATCTCCACCTCTCCTCCACCATAGGATAGGAGGTGGCTGGTGTTTCTTCAGCCTCACTAGGCAAATACAGGAGCTTTCAGCCCACGCAGACTGTATACTTAGACAACTGTGGCACCATGCCTGCCCCCAAATTGGATAGGATGGGAACTGTGATTTTTTCAGCTTCTCCAGGCATATGCAGGAGATTTCAGCCCACATGAACTGGTTTATTGATTACCTTTGAGTTCATCTCCACCCCTAGCCCCCATAGGATAGGAGGGGCTTATTATTTCCTCAGACTCTCAGAACTGCAAGTGCTTTTGGCCTGCAAGAACTTGATTGTTGGGTGTCTGTAACTCCATGTCCACCCCTGATAGGATGAGAGGAGGTTAAAGTTTCCCCAACCTCTCTGGGTAACTCCAAGTGCCTTTGACCCACACAAACTGAACATTCAGACACCTGTAGCTCCATTGCCACCCCCAAGTAGGAAGGGAGCTGTGTTTCCTCAGCCTTTTCAGGGAAAGGCAGGCACTTTCAGCCTGCACAGACTGAACTGGTGGGTGCCTGTGAACCTACTTCACCCCCAATAGGATAGGAGGGGTCTGGTGTTTCTTCAGCTTCTCTGGGCAACTTCAGGCAATTTTGGTCCATGCAGACTGAATATTTGGACACCTGTCACTCCATACATGCCCCCCAGTAGGATAGGAGGGGAACTGTGTTTCCTCAGCCTCTCTGGGCAACCACAGGTGCTTTCAGGTTTCAGGAGCTGGTTTGTTTAATGTCTTTGATTTCATCTCTACCCTACCCCCATAAGATAGGAGGGGTCTGGTGCTTCCTCAGACTCTCATGGCAACTGCAGGTGCTTTTGGCCTGCATGTACTGGACTATTGGATTCCTGTGACTCCATTCCCACCCAAATAAGACAAGAATGGAGTGGGGTTTCTCCAGCTCCTCTGGGTAACTGCAGGTCCTTTTGGCCGCCACAGACTGACTAGACAGACAATATAGCTCCATTCCCACCCCTAAGTGAGATAGGAGGGAAGCTGTGTTCCTTAGCCTCTCTGGACAATGGAATTAACTTTTGGCCTGCATGAACTTGACTGGTAGGTACCTGTGGATCAAACTCTACCCCTGAATAGGATAGAAGGGGGCTGGTGTTTTGTTAGCCTTTTCAGGCAACAACAGGCATTTTTGGCCTACATGGACTGAACTGTTTGGCACTTGTAGATCCACCTCCACCCCCCAATAGGATAGGAGAAGGCTAGTGTTTCCTCAGGCTCTCTGGGTAATGGCAGGCACTTTTGACCTGCATGGACTGGACTGTTGGGTGCTTGTGGATCCACCCCATTCCCTAAAAGGATAGGAAGGGGCTGGTGTTTCCTTAGCCTCTCCAGGCAATGACAGGCACTTTTTTCTTTTCTTTTTTCTTTTTATTTTTTTTTGAGGTAACAAGGACTAAGGTTTGAACTGGGACCTCATATGTGGGAAGCTATCATTCAACCATAAGCTACATTGGCTCCCTGGAGCTGGTTTTGTTTTCATTTGTTTTGTTTGTTGTTAAGGAAGGACTGGGAACTGACCCCAGGACCTCACATGTGGAAAACAGGTACCCAACCACTTGAGCCACATCTGCTCCCCATGACAAGCACTTTGAGCCTACAGGGACTGAGCTGTTGAGTGCCTGTAGTTCTATGCCCACTCCCTAAAGGGCAGAAGAGACAGTATTCCCTCAGCCTTTCAAAGCAACTGCAGGCATTTTGAGCCAAAATGGAATAAGTTGTTGGTCACTCCAGAGAGTCTATCCCTGCCCGATTAGGGGAAGAGGGGGTTGGTGCTACATCAGTCTACATAGGCAACTGTTGTCATTTTGGACCTGCATGGAATAGATGGCTGCCCACACTTGCAGCTCCATCCTCACCCCAGGCAGAAGATAAAGGGGCCTGAAGCTTCATCAGTCTCTCTGGGCAACTATAGATGGTCTTGGACTGCATGACTTGGATTATTACACATTGCTGCAGCTCTGTTCTTACCCCTTGCAGAGGAGAAAGGTGGGAGAAATTTCATCAGTGCCTGGGGCAATTGAGGCATTCTCAGCCCCCAGAGCTTACAGTACCAACTACATCCTCAGGTTCTACTACACAACTAGCAGTTGAGAAAGGATAAGAAAGCCCTAAACTAAAGAGAGAAACTATGCCCAGCATAACTGCATCTAGTAAGCCAGATGCCAGGACACCAACAAAAAATTACAATCATTACCAAGAAATAGGAAGATATGGCCTAGTCAAAGGAACAAACTAAAAAGCAGGAAGAGATTCAGAACATCAAACAACTAATCAAAGCTGTCCAAACAAATATCATGGATCAAATTAATGAAGTGAAGGAAGAGATTAAGGATATTAAGAAGACACTGGGAGAACATACTGAAGAAATTATAAACATACATAAAAAGAAAACGGATATGATGGTGCTGAATGGCACAATTCAAGAAATCAAAAACACACTGGAAGCACATAAAAGCAGATTTGAACATGCAGAGGAAAGAATTAGCAATGTGGAAGACAGTACATCTGAAATCAAACAGATAGTAGAACAGATAGATAAAAAAGCAAAAATCCAGCCAGGATGTATGTATTTGAAAGACAACACAAAATGCACAAACATACACATTATATGCATCCCAGAGGGAGAAGAGAAGGAAAAGGGGAGAGAAGGAGTTTTGGAGGAAATAAAGTCTGAAAACTTCCCAACCCTATTGAGGGAGATGGATGTACATGTCCAGGAAGTGCAACACACAACGAACAGTATAAATCCAAACAGGCCTACTCCAAGACATGTATTTGTCAAACTGTCCAATGCTCAAGACAAAGAAAAAATTCCGAAAGCAGCAAGAGAAAAGAGAACCATCACATACAAGGGAAACTCAATAAGATTAAGTGCTGATTTCTCAAGTGAAACCATGGAGGCAAGAAGGCAGTGGTATGACATAGTTAAGGTATTAAAGAAAACAAAAACTTCAGCAAAGAATTCCTTATCCAACAAAATTGGCATTCAAAAATGATGGAGGGTTTAAAATATTCACAGATAAACAGAAATTAAGAGAGTATGTAAATAAGAAACATGCCCTTCAAGAAATAATAAAGGGAGTTCTGCAGGTTGAGAGGAAAAAACAGGAGAGAGAGAGTTGGAGGAGAGTGTAAGAACAACTAAAAAGACAAAAATAAAATAAAATAAAAACAACATATGACATACATAAATCCAAAGAAAATATGGCTAATGTAAGTAATTCTGTGAAAGTAATAACACAGAATGTTAATGGATTAAACTCACCAGTCAAGAGACACAGATTAACAGAATGGATAAGGAAATATGACCCATATATATGTTGTCTACAATAAACCCATCATAGACCCAGGGATTCAAGGAAGCTGAAAGTGAATGGCTGGAGAACAATCTTACAAGAATACAATAACCAAACAAGGGTGTGAGCTATGCTAATATGAGACAAAATAGACTTCAAATGAAAAGTATTGTAAGAGACAAAAACAGACACTATATATTTGTAAAAAAGGTAATCTTTCAAGAACACAGAACAATCATAAACATTAAATGACCTACCCAGGGCACAACAAAATACAAAGGCAAACACTGGAAAAAATAAATGGAGAAATAGATATCTCTACATTTATACTCGGGGATTTTAATACACCATTATCACCATTAGACAGACTATTTCAACAGAGAATCAGTAAAGAAACAAAGACTTTGGATAATACATTAGAGGATCTGGACCTAATAGACATATACAGAATACTACACTGAAATAAAGCAGGATATACATCCTTCTCAAATGCACATGGATCATTCTCTAAGATAGACCATATGCTAGCCAACAAAAATATTAACAATGAATTCAGAAAGATTGAAATTATACAATGTAATTTCTCTGACCACAATGGAATGAAGCTGGAAATCAGTAAGGGCCTGAGAACCAGATTAGGAATAAAGATATGGAAGTTAAACAACACACTCTTAGATAAACAGTGGGTAAAGGAGAAAATCTCAAAAGAAGTCAGTAACTACTTTGAAATACTAATAATGACAACACAACATATAAAAACCTATGGGATGCAGCAAAAGCTGTACTGAGATGGAAATTCAAAGCCATAAATGCATGTATCAAAAAGGAACAAAGAGCTAAAATAGAAGTCCTAACTGCACACCTGGAGGAATTGGAAAAACAACAACAAACTAACCCAAGGGAAGTATAAAGAAGAAAATAACAAAGATTAGAGCAAAACTAAATGAAATAGAAAGTGAGAAAGCACTAAAAAAAATAAACAAAAACAAAGCCTGGTTCTTTGAGAAGATCAATAAAATTGGCAAACCCTTAGCCAGACTAACAGAGAAATGGAGAGAGCAGATGCAAATACACAAAATGAGAAATGAGGAAGGAGGTTGTTGATGTTCAGGAACTAGGTCTGTGAAAATGGTGCAATGGAGGAGAAAGAAACATGATATAGCCAGGGTCAGGGGACCCTCCATCCAAGGGGAGGGAGTACCACTGCATAAAACATTGTGACTTTTATTTAGCTTTAGAACAAAGAAAATACATGTGTGCATGTGCAAAGGTAATAGATATGTGACAG
>JAQZBX010108099.1:0-10584 GCA_029593785.1 Cabassous unicinctus
CATTTGAGCAACAAGGAGGCTCTCAGGTGGTAACCCTTAGGCACCCCATAACAGTAGGCTAAGTTTCAATTAGAAGAGCAAATACTCATAAGGCTAGTCCTCAATAACAAGAACCCATCAGTGGGCCATCCTCTTTTGCCAGACACTGCCTCTGCACTCTGGGGACAGTTGCTGCTCCCTTGGGGAATGTAGCAGAGCTACAAAATACTTGCAAATCAAATCCTACAGCATATCAAAAGACTTATACACCACGACCAAGTGGGATTTATTCCTGGTATGAAAGGGTAGTTCAACATAAGATAATCAATTAACGTAATACAACACATTAACAAATCCAAGGGAGAAAACCACAAGATCATCTTGATAGATGCAGAAAAGGCATTCAACAAAATCCAACATCCTTTCTTGATAAAAACACTTCAAAACATAGGAATAGAAGGAAAATTCCTCAATATGATAAAGGCTTATATGAAAAACCCACAGCCAATATCCTACTCACTGGGGAAAGGTTGAAATCTTTCCCTCTAATATCAGGAACAAGACAAGGATGCCCACTCTCACTATTGTTATTCAACATTGTGCTAGATGTTTTAGCTAGAGCAATTAGACAAGGGGAAAAAAAAAGGCATCCAAATAGCAAAATAGGAAGTAATACTCTCACTATTCATGGATGACAAGATCCTATATTTATAAAACTCAGTATCTACGACAAAGCTACTTGAGCTTATAAATGAATTCAGCTAAGTGGCAGGATACAAGATCAATACACAAATACCAGTAATGTTTCTGTACACTAGTAGTGAACAATCTGTGGAGGAAATCAGTGGGAAAAATTCCATTTACAATAGCAACAAAAAGACTCAAATACCTAGAAATCAATTTAACCAAAGAAGTACAGGATCTATATGCAAAAAAACTGCAAAATAATGCTAAAAGAAATTAATAAAGACCTAAATAAATGGAAAGGCATTCCTTGTTCATGGATTGGAAGACTAAGTACCGTGAAGATGTTAATTCTACACAAATTGATTTATAGATTAAATGCAATACCAATCAAAATTCCCTCAGCGTACTTTACAGAAATATAGAAGGCAATTACCAAATTCAATTGGAAGGGAAAGTGCACCCAAATAGCCAAAAGCATTCCAAAAAAGAAGAGTGATGTGGAAGGAATTTCACTGCCTGATCTTGAAACATATTACAAAGCTATGGTGGTCAAAACAGCATGGTAGTGGCATAAAGATAGACATCAATCAGTGGAATAGAATTGAGAGTCCAGAAATAACGTCTCACCTCTACAGCCAACTGGTTTTTGACAAACCTAACAAGTCTATGTTAATGGGACAAAGCAGTCTCTTTAACAAATGGTGCTGGGAGAACTGGATATCCATAACCAAAAGAATGAAAGAGGACCCCTATCTCACTCTCTATATAAGAATCAACTCAAAATGGATCAAAGACCTAAATATAAAAGCCAGGACCATAAAACTATTAGTAGAAAACATAGCGAAGCATCTTAAGGACTTTGTGGTAGACAGTGGTTTTGGACCTGACACTCAAAGCATGAGCAAAAAAAGAAAAAATAGATAAATGGGACCTCCTCAAAATTAGACATTTTTGCACCTTAAAGGGTTTGGCTAAAGGGTGAAAAGGTGGCTGACTCAATGGGAGGAAATATTTGGAAATCCCATATCCGATAAGGGTCTAATATTCATGATATATAAAGAGTTCCTGCTACTCAACAAGAAAAAGACAAATGACCCAATTAAAATATTGGCAAAAGACTTGAATTGACATTTGTCCAAAGAAGAAATAACAAATGGCAAAAAAACACTTGAAAAATTGGTCAGCATCAGTAGTGATTAGGGAAATTCAAATCAAAGCTACAATGAGATGTCATTTCACACCTATTAGAATGGCCACTACTAAAAAACAGAGAACTACAAGGGTTGGAGAGGATGTGGAGAGATAGGAACACTTATTCACTGTTGGTGGGAATGTAGAATGGTACTGTGGAGGACTGCAAGGCAGTTCCTAAAGAAGCTGAATATAGATTTGCCATGTGACCCCACAATACCACTACTAGGTATATACCCTGAAGAACTGAGAGCAGTGACATGAACAGACATCTGCATGCCAAGTTCATAGTGGTGTTATTCACAATTGCCAAAAGATGGAAACAACCCAGGTGCCCACCAACCGATGAATGGATAAACAAACTGTGGTATATACACACAATGGAAATATTATGCATGTATAAGAAGAAATGAACTCATAAAGCATATGACAACATGGATGAACCTGGAGGACATTATGTTGAGTGAAGCAAGCCAGACACAAAAGGACAAATACTATATGATTGTGCTACTATGAACTAAATATATTGTGTAATCTCATGGAGTTAATAACTTGAATATGGGTCAACAGAAAATAGAATGAGATTAGAAAATGGAAAGCTGAGGGTTAACGTGTGAAGAATTGGTAAAAAGGAGGGGTGTTAATCTTTGGAAATGAATAGAAAAGATGATAGCACAATATAATGTTTGTAATCAGTATTATATGGGTATAACAATGGTTTAAAGGGAAAGTCTAAGGTCATGGATATTACTAAAAAGAAAGCTGAAAAATGTAACATGGGACTGTATAGCATAGTAAAACCACATGTGAAATATGAATATGGGTAAAATTGCATATATAAGATGATTTCTCTTTGAAACTGAACTAATATATGTTAATACTATAAGATATCAGACAAAAGACCATATTATGCTAAGTGAATGAAACCAGACACAAAGTACTACATATTGTATGGTTCCATTTATATAAAATGTAAATATAAATCAATTTATAAAGATGAAAGATTAGTGGTTATTTAGGACTGGGGAAGGATAGAGGGATTGAGAGGTGACTGCTAAGGGCTGTGGAGTTTTTCTTTTTGGAGTAATGAAATAGTTCTAAAATTTTTTGTGGTGATGAATGCACAACATTGTGATTATACTAAAAAACAATTGATTATGCACTTTGGATAGATCATATTGTATGTGAATATATCTTAATAAAATTGCTTAAAAAATAAATGAATAGATGTATAAGAATAGTCAGAAGTAGCAGGTATGTATGGCAGGGGAAGCATAGAGAGATTGAAAGGTCAAGAATGTTCTTATTTGTTTGTTTTTCTGATTTTTGTTTATTATTATTATTGAAATAATGAAAATGCTCTAATAATGATTGAAGTGATGAATGCACAACTATGTGATTATATCAAATACCATTGATTGTAAAACAAACAAAAAAAAAGACTTTAAAGCAGGATCCGCAGGCATCAAAAAAAACATTAGGGAAACAGAGACATTTCAACAGTATTTGTAATGTTCTAGCTCTTAAATTGAAAGATGGGTTTATTATTCTACTTCATAATTTACAAACCTATGTTTTATAGTGTCTTTTGTATATATCTGATGATGCACAATTAAAAAATGTAAAGAAACATTAAGTTCAGCCTAACAAAAAAATCTATCTACTCAAAAGTACTATGCCAAGAATTATGAACAGGGATTACTATTTTTAGCATTATACTTTTGTTAATAGTATAATAGAAAAGTGTTTCTTGTGTAGGTTTTGAATCCTCTGGCAGCTGTCAATCCAGAATTTTATTAGCTGAGATAAAATAGATCACTATTACACTAGGAATAGCATATTTAGATGATTTTCTCTTCTCCTCAATTTAAATTGTCAGTGGCAAATGATGTGGTAAACTAAACAGTGCATGAACTGCCCATAGGCTAAAGCCTTCGTTTGCAATCCAAAGTGAATGAAGAGGGACAAATGCAGAAACATTGATGCCACTTGTTCTGGCACTATTAAGGCTGTGCCACCATATCTGGAGCTGGAAGTATACTGGATTTTCATGTCAAGTCGCTTAAAAATAAAGATAAATAAATACTGTCTTCAAGACAGAGGGAAAAAATTTAAGTTCCAGAATTCAGGGCATCTAAATCCTTTCAGCCTGGCTTGGTAATGTGTGGTCTGAGGTTTCCAATGATTCTAAGCATGGCCTCTCAATCTCGCCTCAAAGGTGGAGAGTCTCACAAACCACTTTCAAGTCAGCCATGTGCAAACAGTTGTCTTGTGAGCATGACTGTGCACATACAACTGCGCTATAGAAAGCTCAGCAAGGTATAAATTTACAGAGAAAAAACAATTTTTCAAAACATATTAAGCATATAGCTTGACAGCAAAGGACCAAGGTTTTTAAAAAAATAAGAGAACAAAGTAAACTTTTTAAAAATAAAAAGCCCCCAATCAAGTCCTTTGAAGCAAATACTCAAACATTTCCCAACCCCCTCAACAAAAGCCCCATAAAATCACCCCCCAAACTACCTCAAAAACAAAACAAAACAAAACAAAACAAAACAAAACCTTCAACCTTCTGTATTGCGGTAAAAAAAAAAAAAAAAAATTCTGAAAACCTAGAGTAGAAAGGTGAACAGTAGTTCTAGAAACAAACTAGATCCAATTCCAGGTCTAAAAATTCACTAGTGGGGAATGATTTGGTGAGATCTGCATGTCTCTCCTCACATCTTAGAAAAACAGGGAGAGTACTAGTTGTAACTTTTCCTCTATGTCAGAGAAGAATAAAAGAGAAAAGTCCTTAAACTTTTACTTAGGGAACTGAGAAATTAATCCCTCCGCTGCTGTGTGCCTGGTGTTTGCCTGTTTATCCGTTTGGAACAGTCATCCTGGCATTGTTATATGACAGAGAGATAGAAACTCACTCAGTATTTTTTTTTAAATGACAAGATTTCTGTTGTATTGAACAATTCCCAAAGATACTGTCTTTATTTTAATGGAAAATGTATCAGAGCCACATACATGAATAGAAAAAGACCTGAACATATAAACTATATGCAGCTGTAATAGACTAGTTTTCCCCAATTAAATTTGAAATAAAAGACTTGAAGATCCAATGCTACATTAATGCAAATATCTGCCTGTTGCAAGTATACTTTTTGATTAAATTGGCATACATCAAGTACAATTAGAAAGGTTATTTATAACGAAGAAATACATAATTCTGCATAATGGGGATGACAATTACAGCTGATGGTTGCTAATTAACATTACTTCTTTTGCTCTGGGTGTCTGATATTTCCAGCATGATCTTTATTGTTGGCAATAGACACAACTAATTATGGAAAGCACAAAAGGGTTAATTATCAGTAACATTTGTGCTCATAACAAATTCAACAAGCAAACAGTAACCCGCAGAGCTCTTGGCTTCACGTTGAAAATTAGAGGACCAGGCAGAATAGGTAAGCCCTGGCTCAGTCTCCTGGCAGGAAAGGCATTTCTTCAAATTTCTTTCAGAGCCAAGGCTTACCTCCCATTCAGTGTTCAGAATCACAGGGAGAAATGCCCCTCCAGTCTTTTCTTCATGTGGAGTGATGTCTATTCCCGCCATGCAGAAACGAATGGTACCAGTTAGTTCAGCCACACAGCCCTCCTGTGCCAAGATGACCAATGTGCTTGATGTCTTGGACAACTCAGGGCCAGAAGTGAAATGGAGAGAAAGAAGCATTGCAACTCCTAGCAAGAAAAACTATAAAGCCTTCCTTGGGCTGTAAATTACATGTTTATTTTGTTAGCAGTTGATAGATGAATATTTTTACATACAAAGGTGCCCAGCTAAAATCAGGATAAGTGATATTAATGTCCTATGGTCTGTATTATTGAACCTCGAAAACAATAAACTTTATGAGTCGATAAATATTACATCTGCAACATAGTTAACATTCCTTTACTGTCTCTAGTACTTATTACACATTGTAACTGCAAGTCTACAATACATTATTCATATTTGGGGTGTCACCAAGTGATGGATTGCTGTAGGAGAGGCTGTCCTTTAAATAAATCAACAAATAAAAATGCAAATGTTAACATTTTCAGCCAAAACTTTTTCCATCTTGAATAGGGAATGAAAATTTCACATTATATTGACAGCCAGCAGAGAGAACAATTAACAGCCTACACTGTGAATGAGAAAGATGACTTTGTCACGCTTGGTTTATCATCTGCACATGAAATGATATGGGACTCTTCTAGGTGTTAGTGTTCTTTAGAGAACAAAGGAAAACCTGTCCCCCATCAGCATCTCTTCCACTCCCATCCTCTTCTGCAAGCGCTGAAAATTCTTGGAACTTAGGAGTAGACAGGGGAAGGTTTTTACACTTGTTTCCTTGGTACCTTCAAAGACTTTTTGGGATGAAGAACAGGCTTTTCTTTTGCATTAAGGGTTTGAGGGTAACTGAAAAGTAATCTATAAAAAAAATGCCTTTTCTACACTTTGAAATGAAAATAAGTTAAATAATCCTAGTTCTGAAACCTGGAAAGCAACCACTATGCCTTCTCACTGACTGTAGCAGTCTGGTGTTGTTTATGAATTCCAAAAATAGTTATTGGATTATGTTTGTAAACTGGTCTGTCAGAGGTGTCATTTTTAATTGATTAAATCATGATTAGGACTTTGATTGGTCCACATCAGTAGGGCTTTGAGTCCCCGCCCCTTGGTGGGTGGGGACTCACAGATAAAAGACATGGCAAAGGACAGAGTTGGAGTTTTGATGCTGGAGTTTGATCCTGAAGCCCAGGAAGTAAACACGCAGGAGAAGCAGATATATGAGGAAGGAGAGAAGTCTCCATTAAACAAAGGCAGAAGCCTTGAGAAGAGAGACAGAGCTGTTCGACTGATATTCTACAGCTGGCCTGTGGAGAAGGCACCGCATCTGAGCCTGGAGAGAAATGGAGCCCCAGGAAGAGAGGCACCCAGGAAGCCTGAACCGTCACAGACGTGGGCAGCCATCTTGCTCCAACAATGTGGCAATAGACTTTGGTGAGGGAAGTAACTTATACTTTATGGCCTGGTAACTATAAGCTTCTACCCCAAATAAGTACCCTTTATAAAAGCCAACAGATTTCTGGTATTTTGCATCAGCACCCCTTTGGCTAACTAATACATTGACTTTCATAGTACTGATTTTTTTTCAACTCTGCACTTTATATAATAGATTTATAATATGCTACTGTGCACCGCTAAGGATAAAATCTGGTGTGCTACAAATTGTTTTATTTAGCTAAATGCTCATTATTTATGAAGCTTCTTAAAATCTATATTTAGCTGTTCTACAGTATTAAGGGCTACAGATGAAGAATACTATTTTAAAGGTCCATAAATATGAGTCTTCACAACAATTTTAATTTGGACTTGTAAAACTCTACAGAGTCGATATGGTCCATTCAGAAACAGTGCTGAGGATGTTCTACAAAACCCATACTAAGAAAATATTCCATTTTTATTTTTTATACTTCTCTTTAAACTGAAATGCAACAATCAAAAACATATTAAAGTGTGTTAAAGATCTCATTTTAATCTTCAACAACAGGAAGACCATTAAGATGGTCTGAAAATCCAGATTGTCTCCTCTCTTTACCTCTAACTCTTCCAAATGAATCCCTCAATGTGAGCTAGGATGGATCCTCTTTGAGCACAAGTATTTAGATACAATGTTGGGCATTCCAAAAAGGGGGCCCCATCAATATTTCAGAAAAACAACTCACTGTGGCCATTGGCAAAATACCAACAATGGTAGCATTCAAAAATAAAAGAAAGGCGTAATGGAGGAAGAATGTGGTAAACTAGTTAAATTTTCTTTTGCTGATGAATGACCTTAAAAAATAGGGAGGTTATCATTGTCAGCTATTACAGTATTTAAGATTATGGGCTTTGAAGTCTGAAATGCTGGCTCTGCCTCTTCTTAGTTGTGTGACTTTAAGTAAGTCATACAATCTCTCTGAGACTTAGTTTCCTAATTTTTGCAGCTCTAGAATTAAAGGCACAACAATAAGAGCCACAATTAGAATGAACACTAGTCCTTAAGAATGTCTGGGGATCTTTTCTGAGGGACAGTATTTCTATAGGCACTCTGGGTTGGAATATAATTCTTTTTTTTTTTAATATTTATTTTATTTATTTATTCCCCTGCCCTTGTTTTTCCACTCGCTGTCTTGCTTTCTGTGTCCATTTCCTGTGTGCTCTCTGTATCTACTTGTTATCTCTTCTCGTTTTCTCTTTAGGAGGCACTGGGAACCGATCCTGGGACCTCCGATGTGGGAGAGAGGCACTCAATTGCTTGAGCTACCTCAGCTCCCTGGTTTGTTGTGTCTCTCATTGTCTCTCCTCTGTCTCTTTTTGTTGTGCCAGTTCTCCATGTGGGCCAGCTCTCTGCACAGGCTAGCTCGGCTTTCACCAGGAGGCCCCGGGAAACAAACCTGGGACCTCCCACATGGTAGATGGGAGCCCAATACCTTGAGCCACATCCGCTTCCCTATAATTCTTTACAGGAGGAAAAGATGATGCTTCTCTCCCTTTCAAATACCCTAAACCAAAAGATACATCTTAGAGTACATATTTAAAACCATCAGACTTAAGATGAACAATTTGGCATTTTTAATGTGCAAAGCCAATGGACTTTGAATTAACTACAAATTAGGTCTTAAAATCTATAGTCACTTAGTAAGATACTAGAAATTAAGTGGCCAAAACCAATCATTTCCCCAAGGAAACATAAACCAAGCCCTTTTGGTATTGATGTTTATATAATCAGCCTCAAATGCATAATATGGGAGTTGGCTTACTAAATATGAGAAATTTTAAATAACTTTGGTTAATTCCCCAAGCCCAAAAATGGTTGATCAAATGATTTATTCCTCAGATATCTCTGGTACAACTAAATGTTCACAGACCTTTAACTGTAGTACAAAAGCCACTGTAATTTTTAATTTCAATTAATTAATTAAAATTATAGTCCAAGTATATAACCATTTTGTGATAATTGGGAAATCCCTGCTAAGCAGATTTTCTGATGAAAGAAAGGATTAGCTTTACATTTCCATGAAAATCCTTTGTCAATTACCATTATCAATTAAGGAAACCCATATATAAAGAAAAGGGATACATATGGTTAAACCGGGAGAAATCTACATGCTTCAAAATAAGGTCCTCTCTCAAGTATGGACCATTAAGAACTGTCAAGATTTTTCCATTCCTTATTAAACTCAAAAAGTGCTCCCATACGAAGATGTGAAACCAAAGAATACCTGAAGCTTACCGGGAGGTGTCATGCTGGAATGATGATGTGGCCCTGGTTACAAGCTCCTTTTGGCTTCCTGTTGGTATAGGAGATGTGGACGCATCTTTTCTAACTTCTTTCATTGTCCCTGAATGAACAATAAAGGAAATAATTTGGTTATTCCATAAAAGGAAATGGAAAAGTCCATTCTGAATAATGTATTAGAATTAGGTAGGCCTTTGTAAAACTCAAGTGAGTTGTTTTGGTTTTGTAAACATCAAAGATTCATAATGCCTGTTTTTTTAAAAAAAAGTACAACTGTACAAGAACAGATAAACTACAGATTTTGTTTTTCACCTGATGGCCTGTCATATTCCCTGCTGATTTGGGTTTATTGTGAAAATGCCTGTATTAGTCAGCCAAAGGGGTGCTGATGCAAAATACCAGAAATCTGTTGGTCTTTATAAAGGGTGTTTATTTGGGGTAGAAGCTTACAGTTACCAGGCCATAAAGCATAAGTTTCTTCCTTCACCAAAGTCTGTTACATGTGTTAGAGCAAGACAGCTGCCGACATTTGTCAGGGTTAGGCTTCTTGGGTTCCTCTCTTCTCGGGGCTCCATTTCTCTCTGGGCTTATGTTTTCTCCACAAGGTCAGCTGTAGACTATGAAGCTCTCTAGGCTCTGCTTCTCTCCACAAGGCCAGCTGTAGACTATCAGGCAAATGGCTTGTCTCTATCCCAGAGCCTTCTCTTCTTCCTCATGACCAAGCTCTCTTACTTCTTGGGGCTCCAGCTCAAGACTCCAACATCAAAACTGCTTCCTCTGTCCTTTGCCTTTTATATTTGATTCCCCTACCCGCCAAGGGGTGGGGCTCAACGCCCTACTAATGTGGCCCAGTCAACACCCTAATCATAACTTAATCATGCTCAGATTAACAGACCAGTTTACAAGCATAATCCAATATTTATTTTTGGAATTCATAATTACATCAAACTATCAAACTGCTATACTCCACCCTCTGAATTCCAAAAATACATTACAATATTCAAAAAAACCTTAAATCAGTAATAATTCAAGTACAACACTGAATTATATATGTGAATGTGGTTAGAAGGGGAAATTTTAGGTAGTATGTATGTGTATTAGTCAGCCAAAGGGGTGGTGATGCAAAATACCAAAATCTGTTGTTTTTTCAAAAACTTTATTATTATTATTATTTTTAGGAGGTACCGGGGATTGAACCCAAGACCTCACACATGGGAAGCAGGCGCTCAACCCCTGAGCTACATCTGCTCCCCTCTGTTGGCTTTTATAAAGGGTATTTATTTGGAGTAGAAGCTTATAGTTACCAGGCTATAAAGTATAAGTTACTTCCCACACCAAAGTCTATTACCACATGTTGGAGCAAGATGGCTGCCGATGTTTGCCAAGAGTTCAGGCTTCCTGGGTTCCTCTCTTC
>JAQZBX010108100.1:0-10582 GCA_029593785.1 Cabassous unicinctus
GTTTTCAACTTTCTCTGAATATTTTGTTTTATTTTTAGTGGGAAAACATATTTTATTTTAAGTAAAGTAAAACCATTAAGGAAGAACAACAACAACAACAACAAAATGAAATTTTCATTATAAATTCTCTGTCCACTCAAAATTTTGCAAGAATATAAGCATTCTGTTGATTGTGGTCAAAATTTATTAGTATTGCATTAAATTGTTTCCATTCATCATGTGATTTAATATGTAAAAAACTATGTTATTTAAATTTTTATCTTTTACAATTGAGAAAACAAGATTTATACAGTGACTTATTAAGTGATAGAAAGCAAAAATGCTGGCTATTTTAGCATATATGTCTCAGTTTTTCTAGTCCAAAGCAACATTCTTTAAGACAGAGCTATATTTCTTCTCTACAGAATAAATGGAATGACTTCTGACAGAGCTCCCCATGATAAAATTCTCTAAAATTGCTATATGTAAGGTGATTTCTTTCCCATAATTTCAAGAATAACACCACATTTTTAAAATTATTTTGCTTATTAGTTGCCCTTAAAAACAAATATATTTAAATCACAGGTTTAATGGTTTCACATTTTTTCCATGGCTTCCATATACTATGTAAATTTTAAAAACATATTCTAAGTAAACTTTCAGATCATGTGTGGTGAAAGAAAGGATGACTTTACAGAAATTAAACTTAATTAAAGGATGCTATTGAATTTAGAGAGAGACCAAAAAATATCCAAATAGGAAGGAAATAAAAGATCTCCTTATAGCTTCAATCCACTGTCATTTTAATTGCCTGGAGCCCTCTCTCTTCTGCATGACTCTAAGGAGAGCATTTTTCACCTATTTGTTATTAAGGCTATAAATGAAAGGATTAAGCATAGGCATCACCATGGTATAAAACACAGAGGCCACTTGATCCTTTCCCAATGAGTAAGATTCCTTTGGTTTTAAATAAGTAAATATTGTAATGACATAAAATATGGTGACTCAAAGGAGGTGGGAGGCTCAAGTAGAGAATGCTTTGCACTTTTCTGAAGTGGAATTAAATTTCAGGATTGTAGAGAGAATGGTCCCATAAGATATAGAGACTGTGGTAAGTGACAACACTACATTTAAACTACCAAGAATGAAAATCATGATTTCAGTGTCATGAGGGTTAGTATATGTCAGGGCTAAAATTGGGGTTAAGTCACAGAAAAAGTGATATATTACCTTGGATTTGCAGAAACACAAACCATTCATGTAAAGAACAATAACTAATGACTCAGTAAAACCAATCATGTAGGACACAGTGATGAGGGTGCAGCAGAATCTCCTGGACATAACAACTGTGTAGTGAAGAGGATTGCAGATAGCTGCATACCAGTCATAAGCCATTGAAGAGTGAAAATAATTTTCGGTGGCCGCCAAGAAGAAAGAAAAATACATCCGGGTGAAACAGCCCCAAAATGAAATATTCTTCTTATAAGACAGTAAACTCTCTAAGGTCTTAGGAGTAATGACTGTTGAGAAACTGAGGTCAAGGAATGACAGGTGACTGAGGAAAAAAATATATGGGGTTATAAAGCTGGAGATCCAGATGAGTTATCAGTATCATCCTTATATTCCCTAGCACAGTAATCAGATATAACAGACAAAACAGCATAAAGAGTATTCGCTGGTTCTCTTCAGAGTCTGTCAATCCCATAAGCTTGAATCATGCACATTTGTGTTATTCCTGGTTTCCATAATACCATTCAATTATTACAAACTATTGAGAGATCAAAGACAATACTTAGCATGAATGGTCTCAGAACTGTTTGTTTATTGAAAAGATCTGGCATTTCTTTTAATTATTTCAATGATTCTAGAACTTCATAATAAGAAGAGGTTGAAAAATATGACCAAAAAACCCTTAGTTTTACTGTCAAATATAGATTAGGTAAAAATCAACATTTGAATATTTTTCATAGAGACTCATATATATATCATAATCAGAATGAACATGATACTGATATAAATATGACCCTTCATTAAGAAATTTATACATATTAAATATTATACCATATTTATTACAATTGAATATAATTACTAGAAAGAAAAAAGGACACAGAAACTTAAGTAACTTAACCACAGTCCCAACCATGAAGTATTAAATACTGTGATTCTACCAAGATTGTTTGAGCCTAGAGATCATGCTCATAACACCTTATTCTTAAATATATTTATATGTATATTTATATATTTATAATATATTTATATATTTAATCAAAAATTAATGATAGTTATTAAATAAACAATGAGAGTTTTAATGCATCATTTACTCTGCTTTTTTAATGAAATATTATTTAAAGCAGATGAAAGGTCAGAAATTAAATCCTAGATGTATCAATAGAGCACACATTACTATTAATTTTTAAAAACAAATAAATTTTATTGATACATATTAATAAAGCAAACAATTCATCCAAAGTGTACAATCAATGATATTGGTATAATCACATAGCTGTGCATTCATTACTTCAACTATTATTAAAGCATTTTCATTATTTCAATAATAACATATATAAGACCATTTTTCTTTGAAGCTGAACAGATGTAAGTTAATATTACAAAATGTTATTATCAGACAAAAACAAAATTAAACTAACTGAAGGAGACCAGACACAGAGTACTATATATTGATTCTATTTATATGAAATGTAAATATAAATCAATTTATAAAGATGAAATGAGATTAATAGTTATGTAGAGCTGAGAAAGGAATGCTAAGGGATGTGAAGTCTTTCTTTTTGGAGTAATGAAATTGTTCTAAAATTTTTGAGACAAAATTAAACTAACTGAAGGAGACCAGACACAGAGTACTGTATATTGATTCTATTTATATGAAATGAAAATATAAATCAATTTATAAAGATGAAATGAGATTAATAGTTATGTAGAGCTGAGAAAGGAATGCTAAGGGATGTGAAGTCTTTCTTTTTGGAGTAATGAAATTGTTCTAAAATTTTTGAGATGATGAATGTACAACCTTGAGATACTACTAAGAGCCATTGATGATACACTTTGCATCGAACAGCTAGAAACACCAGCTATGTACAGTAGGGGAAGCATAGAGAAATTGAGAGGTGTGGAATTTTCTTGTTTTTTTTTTTTTTGTTTATTACCAATACATCAATTTTAAGAAGATATACTTTGACAGATTATTTAATCAAATTTCTTCCAAAATTATATTTTCATTGTATGCACATTGCTTGATGACTTTGATTCCATCAATTATATATTCTCATTTCACAAATCTTGGCATTACCTAGGTAAGGTTACATGATATGTATATGTACAGGCATATCCTTCTAATCTCCATATTTTTAGATAAATTTAAATGCTTTAATATTGAGATTGATACTCACCAGGAGTCAAAGTGTGTGAAAAACTTCTTCCAGCATTATCTATCTAGAAACATTTCCACCTCAAGTTTTCATCATAAATAAATTATTTAAACCATTGAAGGAGGCTGAAATTTATGCAATATAATAATAGTTTCCTTGAAATAACTTAAGTTTATTTTTTGTGCATTGATTTTTCATTTTTGAGGTACAATAAAGCAACCTCAAAAATTTTTTCAGGTCTTGGTAAATTTGAAAGTTTACCCAGAAATTATGTCTCACAAGTAAACCAGGGAGCTACTGTGAGCATAAGCAGAGGACTTTCACACTGATAATGCCATGGTACCTCTTAAATTGAAGATCATTGATAATGCAACATTTGATCATCTCTGGGACCAATTTCCAGGGAAGATTTCTTGGTAAAGTTCCAGGACTAATTCACCCATGTTAATTTGAAAGAAAGAGTTGCCTTCTCCTTAGAAGCCACATAATGTACAGTACTTTTCTTGGTATTCTTTTGTGATGCTCTATTTTATGACTGTATAAAAGAGGAGGTATTTCCAGAGAGCATTTAATTAATTTCTGACCTAATGGAAAGATTGTTAACCACCAAAGATGGCATAGAACATTTTTCACAATGAAACTTTTTCACGTTTCAAGTGTGACACCATCATAGGATTAAACATTGTTTATTACAGAAAAAAATATTTTCAACAAAATACAAAGAAGAAAATGAAAATTGTTCATAAGTGTTATTATTCTTTAGATGCATTTCCTTCCAAGTGTTCTCTTTTGTGTATATAAAACTTATGTATATGTGTACTTATGTATTTACATAATTTTATCACACTGAATTTTCAGTAATATCCTGATTTTATTATATAAAAATTTATAATAAGCCTTGACCTACTTTATAATAGACTTTTGTAAAACTCACAATTGCATGCAATTTGCATTGACTGGTGCACCAAATCCAACTTCTTCCTCAAGCTGTGCACCAGCTGATAATGGGCATTTTTGAGGCATCACAAGAAAAACATAGTGGAAATTTTCCTGTCAGGTTTGAGAGTGGCAACTAATTTATCAATACAGTCTATGTACTGTTCAACTCAGCCACATCTTTTGTTGTATTTGTTTTATTGTTTGCATTTTATTATATTAATAAAAAAAAAACATGAGGGTGAAACTAAAAATCATTGCTAAATAAAGTTTTTCCAATTATGTGAATAGTTAAAAGTTTATTCCCTCTATATACAACCAGGTATAATGCATTCTTGTGAATCTCTCATTAATTAGTGATAATGAAGTCAATCTACTTATATATTTAGAAGCAACTCCTATAAGAAAAACTTATTTTGCAGTATTTTGGAATTTGATGGCATGGATCAAGAAATTGCAAAATAATATAGAATATATGTGATTAAATATAAATGTACAATTCTTCAGTTTATCAAAAATTCAACATTATAGAGAAATGCTATTTGAAGATGAAAAGGTCAGTATTAATTCATTTAAATTGGTTACCTTGGAGTTCAAGATTTTCTATGTTAATGCCACCTCAATTGTCTGCTGACACCTTGCAAAATCACCATGAGCTAATTTTCCTTCCCAGCATAGAAAACAATTTTTATATTCATTATGTATTTTTTCAAGTAATATGAATAAGTAAAGAAAAAATAATGTCAAAAATTTTATTACTAATCTTTTTTGCTAATATTTGTTTTTGGGACTCCAATCTATCTTCTCTAGTAGTAAAATAATTTTGGCAAAACATCAAAATTTAGAAACAGAAAGGAAACATGATTTATTTTCCTACATTCAACAAAATTAGACCTTTATTCCTGACAAGTATATATCATTTATTATTTATTGTTTTTTAAGACTTTTATTAACAGATGCTTGCAGTTTGTTGACTATTTCTGTAAAAATCAATTTGTAAACATTTATTACAATTAAAAATTTAGTTCTTAAAAATCTCACATTGGACAGGTGTGAAACAATAGTAATACCTTTAAAAGTGTAATGAGAAAAACCAGGCTTTTTAAAAACACATTTGTCATTACCCAAAAGAGACATTTTTTGGTAAAAATAATAAAAATCCCATGCTGAGTTGATAATACAGATCATTCTAGTTATCTGGTCAATGGACAATAAGTAAGCTCATAAGGTACAGAGGTTCCAATCTATTGTTCATTTCTTATTGCTGGAATTTCATAGTCATTTCTTTTTATTGGATTACTAAACCGGATGATGGTAGAGATATTAAGACAGCATTTACTCAGCCTCACACAGCTCAGCCTTCAGAGTTGACAGATTCTCAGCTAGTGGACAGACTACTTTTGTTTCTTTGCCATTTTGTGGTTCAGACTTTTCTGGGCATCTGTGTCCCTAATTGAAGTTAGGCAGTACCTATGTTGAGGTGGCTGCTGACCTTGGGTCTCATCTCCTTGATTTCCCTTATCCTCTTCATTACTGTCCTCTCTAGGCTGTCTTTGAGGACGAGGGTCCCTGAGGAATGGTGGTCTATAAACTGGATTCATATTCTGCCTCCCTGGTTGTCAGCACCTTCTATCACTTCTCCTTGCACAACAGCGCTGGAATACTGTAGTGGACAGCAATAGGGTCTCCGCAGGTTGTAAAGTGGAAATCGTGTCCTCACTAGGACCAACTTTGCTTGGCCTGGACTTCTGGAACATTCTCTGATACCTTGTTCTTTTCCCCACTTTTACTACTATTCTGGTAATTTTGCTGATAATTGCATGGAAGACGCATAGGACATGGATAACATCTATATTGGCTATAATCTACATATTTACTGCCTCACCCTGGTCTCCACAGTGCCTGGAATATTTGGTTCCTCTATACCCTTTTCTCCTTCAACAGTATCAAACCCAACAGTCTCTCCATCTCCTATACTGTGAAGGTAATTCTTGGGGTTATATTTCTTTATGGCAGTCTGGTGTACAAACACATTTTCTTTGGCATTATTCTTGTTGATGAAAACATATCCATTTCTAACATTGAACCATTTTATTGTTCCCAAACCTTGCTGGCCATGACATTCTTGTCCCTATTGGCAGGCACTGCTGATGTGAGGCCACTTGGGACACAGTTTCATCTTTTCTCTCTATTTTTTATGTGATTTGAAGCTCAGTTATGGAATTTTATAATATTCTGGAAAATTGACTCTATTTATATTTTATATTCTCCTTCACATCCCTGGAATATAAAGGTCTATTTTTCTAATAGTATAATATTTTACACAGTTTTATTAAATGCTTACATTTACAGGGATACATTTTTACTTCCTTTTACTATTCATCTATTTCTTACAGACATCATAAAGTTGGGTCTTACATTTTACTAGGATCAATTAAAAGGCTTCTCATTGGAATGTTTAAGCCACTTATATTTGAAATCATTGTATATGTGCTAATTTCATTTTATGCCACATCATTTTAAAATTCTGATTCTTCTCTCTTGTCTTCTTTTTTATATTTAATTTTACTCCCACTATTAGTTTTTTAACCGTACTTCTTTGCATTATATTGTTAGTGTTTCCTCTTGGAATAAAATTTGCATCTTTAAATATTTTCATTGCTCTTAATATGATCATAATTGCTTCTAGGCAACCAAGATAGTAGCATAAGACATTCCAGGGTCTATTCACCAACAGAATCTTTGAGAAACTACAGTAAAGGACTAATTATCTTCCTCAAAACTCCAGAAAACAGTTAAATGATTGTAGTAAAAGGGTGAGCCCTAAATCAAGAAAATACAACTTATAACATGTAGTACAAGCTGGCCTCTACCTCAACGCTTTCCATGTACATGTGCAATGGACCTGAGGTTTTATTGTGGGTCCCTGAGACTGTTTTGTTGGGAGAAGAATAACCCCCAAGGACTTACTCTTTCAATGAAACCAAAAGTTTTTTTTCTTTCTAAAGATCAATAAAATTGATAAAACCTTAGCTAGACTGAAAGAGACAAAGAAAGGACAGAAATAACTAAAATCAGAAATGAAAGAGAGGCATAATAATAGACCACATACTAATAAAATGGAGGGTAAGAGGATATCATGAACAATTGTGCACCAACAAAACAGATAAACTAGATGAAATGGATAAATTCCTAGAAACATACAAACTACCTGCACTGACTCAATAAGAAATAGATCTCAAGAGACTAATAACAACTAAAGAGATCAAATGAGTAATCCAAACCTACCAACAAAGAAGTTTACAAGACCAGGTAGGTTCACTGGTGAATTCTATCAGACATTCCAAAAACACCAAGACTACACATATTCCTCCAAAAATATTGATTTGGAAGGAATACTTTCAAACTATATCTATGTGGTAAGCATCTGGCTAATAACAAAGCCAGATGAAGATACTAGAATAATATAATGGACCAATATCCCTTTTGAATATTGAAATAATAAAATTAGGAAAAGTAGAAAATTAAGTCAAAATTATAAAGTCATTTATGAAAATCACACCGCTAACATCAAATTCAGGGACAAGAAAAGGATACTCACTAACACCAATATTATCCACCAATAGAGTATCAGTTCTAGCCAGAGTACTTACGCAAGAAAAAAAAATACATCCAAATTGTAAAAGAATAAGTAAAACTTTCCCTGTTGTCAGGTTATATGATCCTATACAGAGAAAATTCATAAAAATCCACAGCAAAGCTGAGAGATAATAAGTAATTCAACAAATTGGAGAGACAATATCAACACTAAAAAATCAGCGATGTTTTATATGTTAGAAAAGAAAAATTTTGAGAGGAAATCAAGAAGAAAATTCCATATTGTAGGTCAACTGTAAAAAATCAAATAACTAGGAATAAATTTAGTGATGGCTGTAAAGGAGTTATACACAGAAAACTGCAAAACATTGCTTAATTTACCAAAAAAAAAAAAAAGCCCTAAAAAACTGGAAGGGTACTCTGTGTTCATGGACTTGAAGACTCAATAATATTCAGGTGTCAATTCTGCTCAATTCCATTTACAGATTCAATGCAATCCAAATAAATATTCCAACAGACATCTTGGCAGAAATGGAAAAGGCAATCAACAAATACGTATGAAAGAATAAAGTTCCAAATAACCAATGACATCTCGAGAAAGAAGAGTCTTGGCGCACTGACACTTCCCAATTTTAAAATTTATTACAAGGGCACAGTTATAAAAACAACGTGACACTATCACAAGGACAGACATAGAGAGATTGTACTTTCTGCATGTTTTTTCTGTAAATCTTCAACTTTTCTTTTAAAAAAAGAAGCAAATATATTTATTTACAGAAATGCAAGAGCCCTAAAAATTTTAATTTCCTTGATCTTTGTCATTTCAGCCATTGTTTTCATATTTTTTTTTACTTCTATATGTACTACAATCCTGAATATAAATTATTCTTTGTTGTACAGAATTGTCTTTTACAAAATTTCACATATTCCTCATGCCTTGCCCTCATCAAAACACTATTTAATTATTTTTTATTCTCTATATTTTAATCACTCTTTTTTTCCTTTCATGGATTATTCTTACTTTAATTTGTTTTATTAAAGAATGACTCTCTGTTGTTCTTTCCTTTTGATAAATATTATTTATTTCAATTTGCTGTTAATTCAGTATTATTCTAATTTTATCATTTCATCTCTCCCACTTTTTTAGATTCAATTAATTGGTTTTATTCTATTACATAGAGGTAATGAATTATTAATTTTTTGCCCATTTAATAATACAGGAATTTGGTATTTTCATTATTCATCTGATTGGCACTTTGTGTTACCAGCAATGCTAAACATTATTCATATTTTGAAATCCATTATGTACTTATCTAGAGTCAAATTCCTATTTACCAAAATTAACTTAATGTCTTATTTTTAGTTACATTTATTTTTTAGTTTTCAAATTGAAATTTCTTTCAGTTTTTGTATTTTGAATATGAATTTAAAATATATTTATGACAGATAATTTAGCATTCAAACTTCTAAAATGTATTGAAATTTGTGGACTAGTTATAAGTTTTTACAAATGACACATAGATGCTGGGAAGAAAGTTTCAAATGTTGTTTTGAAATTTTTGAATTATTAAGTGTAATATTCAGAGTTAATAAAGTTGTGGGAGGAGTTTTGCTGTTGGTTTAATTAAACAGTACCTGGGTTATGTTCATTTGCCATTTCATTTAGTTAATTTATATAGTAATTTTTTCATTGAATATCTAAGATATAACCGATACTGTTTACACAATGTAGCAAACCATAAAAGATCTTTGTCCTCTTGGTTCTATATTATAGATGGGATATACAGAAGAATATACAGAATTAAATTATATTTCATGTTAAACTGTAAAAATTAATATTAAAAAAATAAAGTGTAATACAGTCTAGGAGGTGAGATTTAGGAGCAAGGGCATAACAAAGCAACTGGATATAATATTGTCTTGACAGCCCTTAATAAAAAGTTGCCATTTGATCAAAGATTTGAAGGAGGAAGTGTTACTCACACATATTCCCAAGAAGAAACTCTTCCAAACAGGAAAACACCAGTGAAAATGTCCCATGTAGGTGTTGGGTCATGTATTTTGAAGAACTTAGAGGAGGCCCATTTAACAAGAGTAACATTCTATCTTCTGGGTTGGTGGGAAATAATCAACTAAGTCAATATATATGGATATTAATAACTATTTTGGAGGACAAACTAAGTGGAAGAGATCCATATAAACTATAGGTTTGCCCTCTTAAAAGCATTTCAGTGAAAATTCTCCCAGGGTAATGTCACATTAAACTGACCCTATAGAAGTAAAATAGAAAGTCATACAAATACCTGGAGGAAGTGAGGCTTTGACAGATTGCATCTTAAAACAACATTCTCTAATATTTGTTACTTTTGCCCTTTTATCTCAATGCTTCGCATCATTTTCTTTTAATAAAAATTGTTTAAGAAATATATCGTATTCTAAGTGATACCGAAGACAGAGCAGCTAAAATTGAAGAGAGAAAAGAACAGAGAGAGAAAAGAATGGAAAAAATTGACCAGGGGCTCAGAGAGTTGAATGACAACACAAAACGCAACAACATACGTGTCATGGGAGTTCCAGAAGGGGAAGAGAAAGGAAAAGGAGCAGAAAGAGTATTTGAGGAAATAATAGCTGAAAATTTCCCAACTCTCACAAAAGAAATGAACTTACATGTCCAAGAAGCACAC
>JAQZBX010108101.1:0-10584 GCA_029593785.1 Cabassous unicinctus
TGAGGATCAATCTTAATCAAAATGATCATTTCCAAATTACTCACCATGGCTGCCATATAGATTGACAGAAACAATCCAAAGAACATAGCTTGTATATCTGGGTTGTCTGATAGTCCTAAGAGGATAAATTCTGTCATTTCAGTTTGATTCCTGCCTTGAGTCTCTTTCATATATCTGATCATTTGAGCTGGGGTAAGAGGAAAGATAAAACATGGCATTTGGTCAGATGAATACATGATGGTGCTATAAGCCAATTTATACTGATACATGATTATAAATATTCTACAGCATAAAGTTAAAAGTGTGCTGAATTTGATGTCAAGTCACAAGCCTTATATTTGAGTATTAACTAATTTCCTTGAGCAAGTGAATTAGTATCCATTAACCACAAATTGCCATGCTTCTGGCATTAATCATTTATTGAATAATGACAAGGACTTATCCTTAAGATATAACTCTCATAATCATTTATGAAAAATAATTTAAATGATATGTTAACATACTCCTTAGATGCAATTTCTGGAGAAAGATGATGGAGTGAAATCAGGCCACTGAATATTCCTTTGCAGTATTAACAGAATTAATAAAAATATTAAAAATTAGCAAAATTAAGCAATAGTGTCAAACAATGGAAATAGGTGAATCTCCTAGGGGGTAAAAAAATCTGTGAAAATTAAAGGCCAAGGAAAGATGGAACCATGGTCCTAAACCCGTCCCACCTTCCCACAATCAACATCTACAGGAAAAAATATGTATCAGTAAAACCCTGTGAATTTCCAAAATTTATAAACACCTTATACCTACCAAGAAAAAACTACCCCTCTCCTCTTACTCATCCCTGGTAACCTCAATTCTATGTTGTGTCTCTGTGAAATTGCTATTTTTTAATATTTCATATATGTGAAATCTTAGAGTATTATCCTCCTGTGCCTTGCTCAGACTCAGCATCCTGTTTTCAATGTTCATCCCTGTTATAGCATTCCTACTTATGGCTATACACATTGGTGTACATGTTTGAGTCCCTGTTTTCAGTGTCTTTTGGTATATAACTAAGAGCAAAATTTCTGGGACATATGGTAATTGTATATTTACCTGTTCAAGGAACAACCATACTGCTTTCCACAGTGGCTGCACCACTTTATATTCCCAAGGTCTCTTGATGCCAAATTATTTGTTGTTCTTCAACACCACAGTGTCTCTCTGTGATGATCTGAAGCTATATGCACCCAAGGAAAACATGTTCTTAAATTTAATCAATTCCTGTGGGAGTGGACCGATTGTAATTAGGATTGTTTGATCTGGTAAAGTGTGTTCCATCTCAATCAGGACAGGTCTTAATCCTATTAGTAGAGTCCTTTATAAGAGAATGAAATTCAGACACACAGAAAAAAAGTGACAGGAAATAAGAAGCTGAAAGTCAAGGGGAAAAGGAAGAGAAGGGAGAGACGAGCAGATGTTGCCATGTGCGTTTCCATGGAATCTCAGGCAGCCGGTCTTCAGGAAGAAAGCATGATCTTGATGGTGCCTTGATTTAGACATTTTCCGGTCTCAAAACTGTAAGCTAATAAATACTCATTTTTTTTAAGCCAACCTATTTCATGTTATTTGCTGGAGCAACGTAGGAACCTAAAACATCCTCCCTGTATTTCACTGGTACAGATAAACAGCCTACATCCTTTACTTTCATTTGATGCTCAAACTTCAAAGAACAGCACTGCCAGAAGAAATGAAAAAGAAGTAATAGAACTTTTTCTCTCATCCCCAACCAGAAAGTTTCCCTGAGAGTATTATTCAATAAGAAATAGTAAAAAGATCAGAACATCTCGACATGTGCTAGACACAAAAGGAAATGTAGCAATGAGTAACAAGAAACACAGAAATATACTAAAATGTGTGGAGTATTTCTAATGCTCCCCAGGCAGTGTGATGAGTATTTTGCTTACATTATTCTATTTAACTCCTGTGAGATAGACAGTGTTATTATCCTTTTTTGACTGATAGGAAATGTGAAGTACAAAAGATTAGCTTACCATATGAAATACCTAGAATAAGTAAATTCATAGAGAACAAAAGTAGATTACAGACTATCAGGGGCTGGGGATTTTTTGGTTAATGAGTGCAGAGTTTCTTTTTAAGGTGATGAAAATACAGTACAATATTATGAATGTAATAACTATTACTGAATTTTACCCTTGAAAGTGGTTACTCTGGGAAATTTGGAGTTGTATAGGTGTTACTAAAATAAAATTTAAAACAATTAGCTTTCCCAAAGTCCCAAAGTTAATCTCAATTTATACCCAAGAAATATACTTCATATTCTCTTAACATTTGAGATCATTTTGAATGACACCCTCAATTAAAATATGAGAGAATTAATACACAGAGCACTTGATGTTCTAATTCTCAGAGCTTCAGTGAAACTCTAGAATATATTTTGTCACAGAAAATACAGCTATATATCTCCTGAAGTGAAAACATAATTACAGTTGCTGAAAATTGTCTTTTTTGAACTCACATTTCCTCATCAGTGTTATTAATGAATCTGGTACTGTCAATTACATCATGTTTCCATGCCCCCTCTCTTCTGGAAAAGACAATCCCTATCTCTTTGCAATATATCTTCTTCTACTGAGATTTTGCAGTTAACCCTTTAGCGCAGAAATTCTTTGCAGGAGTTTTTATTTTCTGTGAGTTCCTGAAAGTAGTTCTGGAATTTCTGGAGATCTAAATGTTTCAAAAGGCCATAAAATTTTTTAATGCTGCTTATCTTACTCCTAATGTCTCATAGATCTTCTAAGAATAAAAATGGACTAAGCATTAATTCAGTATATATTTTAACAACCCAGTGCTCTTGGAACTCTGGGTTGAGGTGGTTAGGGAAGTTAACAGGATTGTGACTTTTTCTTCCTGTCAGTAAGTTAAATGGACAGCACCCTTTACACTTTTTCCTTACCTTTTTTAAACGCTTGAGTTCCCTTGGCTTGCTCCTGTTCAATGCCTAATTCACCACCAAAAAAGCAAAAACAGAAAAAAAATTCTCTTTGTAGAGAACACACTAACTCTAATTCTTTCAGATTAAGCAGTTGGCTTAGTTAGAATGTACCTTAGAGGAGGTCGTCCATTTTACGAATGAAACCCTTTACACCTTCCCAGGCTTAAGAAAGTTATTCTGCATTTCTGCATGCAGTGGAGAAGTCTTCTTGCTTATTTTTTATTTTTCTTTAAAGATGAATAGCCCAATTTGTTACATCAGGGTAAAATACATTTCAAACTATAGAGTAGGTCACTGTAATGCAACTGTAATATTGCCCACAGTTATTTCTAATTGTAAGGTCTCTATACCGGGCTCTGGAGGAAACATCCTGACTTATTATAAATAGGATTTATATCTTGTTCTTTGGTCTCTGGGCACTACATCCCTGGTATCATTTCATTGTAGTCAACTAATTGCTTTCTTGTAAACTAAGAATACCACCTTATTTTTCACATCTCTCCTTCATCTTTGGGACACCTGGACCCAGTGGAGAATGAATTTTCAGTTCCACATTCCCAACTACCATTGAACATCCTTCTTCTGTCTCCTCTGGTAGCTAGTGGTTTGGTCTCCTTGGGGGGAATTTAAAGAATCCACAAAATAGCTGATTCACTCAACCTCTGGCCCCACCATCCAGAAGGAATATAAGAAACTATTTGACCTGAGTTATGGAAAGGGGTCTCAGTGGAAGAGGTATAGGGAGATGGAAAGAAGCAAGGCTGTCTTGATTGAACTCCTGACGCTGTGGCTCACTGATTAATTGGCTCTGGGTATTGTACTATAGCTTTATGTATCTCCACATTTTCATTTTTAAGTGGCAATTCTAATGCCTACCTCAAGGGTGACTGTGGAGGTAAAATAAAATAATGAATGCAAATTCCTGAGGCCAATGCCTAGAATATATAGATGATTAATGCACTACCACATTCTTCCTTGCACTCCAGAATAAGAAATAGGTATCTTTTATATAGCCTAGATTCTGACTTTTATCATTTAAATTATCTATACCACTTTGAGGAGATATTCACTCCAATTTACCTCTCAGTACAATGCAATTAATGCAATTTGTGGTAAATGTTAGGGAAAACAAATACTTAAAAGATATGTTGTTTCCTCTCATACAATTCAGAAAATTGAATTATTATGCGTTATTTTGGTTAAAGTCTTACCTTTTGTTTTTGGTTTGTTTGTTTCTTTTTGGTACCCTAGAGGGAGAATACAGTAGGTTCCAATCAACACAAAGTCTGAAACATAATGGGCATACATTGAAGATTTATTTGATAAATAAACTCTCATCTTAAGTGTGAATTGGTTGTTTTATGAGTGCAGAATGTTTTAAATTAAATCAGATTGAGATTTGTATGGTGGGAGTGTGGGTTGAAGTTGGAAAAAAGATCACATGGCACTAAGAGATCACTGGGAGGGACACAGAATATAAAAACCCCAGCAGAATACTTGAAAGTCTTGTGGGGACATAATTAGACTGTGCACAAGATAGGTGGTAGGGCCTGGTCAGCCCCAGCCTATGAGGCAGGACACCCCAGAGAGTTCGAGAATAAGCAAAGAACCCATTTCCAATCCCAGGTTGAGTGTCATTCAAAGAGGCACCAGACATGTGATGCTATATCCTCCTTCCACTAGGATGGGGACCATGAGAATTAGGGATGCAATATAATCTCCATGGAGAATTCTGAGAATTCACATGGTATTCAGCCTTGCAATGCCATAAGAGATACACAATTGAAAGTTAGGTTGTAATGGACTCTTTTCAGATGCAAAGGGTCTCTAAAGCTAAATTATTGAGCAACTAATAAAGACAACGCTGACTAATAAAGACATGACCTCCACTCTAAGGAAGCTTGAAAACGGTGTAAAGAAAGAGCCAGTATTTTGAATGATGGAGAAAACTGATTCAGCCAATCTTCTCCTAGGTCATGAGTAGAGAAGACATGGATGAGTAATAATAGCAACTAATATTAATTGAGCATGCACCATTTGACAAGTGCCCTCCTAAACATGTGTATTTTCCAATTTTTATTAAGTATTTCCATCACAGATGAGTAAAGTGGGTCCCTGAGAAATAACCCAACTCGTCCAAATAACTAATACAGATCAGAACTAGGACTCAAACATAATTTTTTCCAGACACCAGAATATACATTGCTACCATTTTGTGTTTCTGTATCTCAAAAGTAATTAAGGGGTTGTTAAAAATGTCCTTCTGCATTAAATATGGGTACACATAAAGTAAAATCATGGATAATGGTTGTTTGATGTCCTAAAAAGAGCAGGATGACCATATTGGAGAATTTGGCAGTCCCCATGGGACTTTCAAGTATTCTGCTAGTTATATATGTTCTGATAGAATTATCTAAGTCTTGTGCTCACTTCGACAGCACATATACTAAAATTGGAATGATTCAGAGAAGATGAGCATGGCCCCTGCACAAGGATGACACTCAAATTCGTGAAGTGTCCATATTTTTTTAAAAAACAAACAAACAAAAAAGAGTTATCTAAGTCTTGAATCTACCTCCATTTTACACATAAACACATTTTACCTATAAACATTGTATATTGTTTCATGGACTTTACATATAACAAACTAGCCACACATGCAGCATCTAAGTAACTCAAGGAAGAAAAACGGCTCAGAGTTTTACCAAAAGCAGTTCATCATTTTGTAACTAATATCACAAGTAAGAATGTTACAAGATTGGATGAGGTACCTAGATAATGCACGTTTATCAGTCTGGATATTTATTTGTCACATCTATGGAGATTTTGCATACCTGTGTAAGCAGTCATGCCTGACCAATTAGTTATTAAAATACATTTTTATTATAAATTACTTTCTGTGGCCAGTGTATGATGTGGCTACAATTTAACACACCATGCATAAATAAAAACTACATGCAAAAAGAGAGAACTTAGTAAATTAATAAAATATAAAATTAACCTGTGTGGACATGGGAAAGCTCATTAATTTTCTCTCACTCCCTTTGAAGGTTCAGTTGGATCACATATGTGAAAATGTCCCAGAATCCCTAGGGAATAAAAGGTCAAGAGATGTCAGTTTCCTTACCCTGACTACGGGAACTATGCTTTCAGACAAGATCAAATCTGATTAATTTGTTTTGTAATTTTAAATTTCAAACACAGGCCACATAGGTGAGATTAAGATACATTTTACATATGGTCCCTTCATGAGACTTAGAAAGTATCATCTGATTTGAAAGGGCTTTTAGGCATCAGCAATATATCTTCTTCAGTGATCCCCAAATCACACCCTCTGGGCAGCTCTGGATTGGGCAAAATAGTTGATGCCGTGCTTATGACTGACAGTCCTTACGATAGCGTCTGAAAATAATTTCCTTGTGTTTCCTTCTTTCATCATTAAGATCAAAGTAAAAGAGTGCAATTCCTTAGGGGATGACAGGTAATCAAAGCTCTGAGTCTCTTGTGAGTGCAAAAAGCATTTCAACATGTTTCTTCTGGGGATTGAATGTGACTCAGACTTAAAAACCTCCCCCACACAGGAGCGAGGGTGAGATGAGTCAGTAGCTCTGAGATAACTACCAAAGCATTTTACCATCTTTGGATTCTTAGAATACTTTACCAATCAAGAGAAGAGGAGATATTCAACTTCTAATCAACAGGAAGAAAATAGGCAGGGTCGCAAGTCAGTATCTGGGACAGAAAGAGAAAAAAAGTGACCTTTGGAAAGGGGCAAATTGCGCCATCCAGTCCTCCTTTGAGTATGGGTTCTGCTTGGTGCTGGGTCCATGCCATTTCAAAACTTCAAAAGACAAAAGCCATGGGTTTGGCTTTTAGGAATTGTAGAATAGGTTTGGAGTCAGAGAATGCTAGAATTCAAATGTTCTGTAGAGTCAAAGAGTCTGTATTCTCCACCACATCCATTTCCCAGAAAAGGAAGCTGTATCCAATGCAGCAATTTAAAAATGACACAATGTGTTAGTGGTAGAAAGAGGAACTGCAGCCTAAACCTCCAGACTCTTACCGTAGTATTTAAAAGCAGGTGATACATAGAATTTCTGAAATATATTTGACCTGTGTTTATCTTTATAAAACAATACTTTTGTTTTGTCTTCTGTTAAATATTTGAGTTTATTTTTAAGTATGCAATTTGTTTATTTTCTCCCACTTCTACAATTTCTTAAACAATCAGATGGGCTGAAATTTAGCTATACACTATTAATCAGGAAATTGTGAATATTTTCTTTTGCAAAGCCCTGATTCTGAGTTTTATAGTCTCATCTTTACTTACTTTACCACTTAATGGAAGTGCTGTAGAGCTAATACCACCTCTATCTTAAGGGTGAAATCTTTGCATGATAACTCTATGGCATAAGCATTAAACTTCTTTTATGTAGGAGATTTGAGAGCACGTTTATCTACAGCATCAGAAATCTATACAGATGCACAATGGCCAAGAGCACTAAACAACTGGCAAATGACAGTCACTCAATTCAGCACTTTGTATTAGTCTAACCAATTTTTACATGAAGTCATTAAAGTAGTCATTATTAACCCTATTTAATAGGTAGAAATCATAGATTCCCAAAAGGCAAGTAATGATAGAAATCAATAAGGGTAAACCATGCAGACTTGATTTGACTGTCCAGAATAAGAGAGTAACAAGCAGGATGCTTTATGATTGGTGAAGAACCTTCTCATTCACTGCCTCATTGAGCCAGCATCTGAAATCTATAAGGGAGGAAAGAATGATTTTATAATCACATTTTCAAACTGAGGGAAATTAATTGGCCAGCACATACCCAGTTCAGTTGTGGAACAGAGCCCTGTCTCTTGGGGCTGTTTCTTACCAGGCATCTCATACTTCTCTCACTGCTGCAGTCAGGTATCACCCCTACATGTTCAATATCGATGTTTGGGTCTCTTTTCTCATCTATTAAATGATGAGTTTGGAGGAACTGTCATTCTATGTTTAACAATAGGGTTATTTTCTTTCCCTCTACAGTAGAAAAAGAAGCTGACAATTGGAGTACTATCATAGCCTATTTTCTCTGATGCATCATTTTCACATTCCTGTGTGAGGCAGTGGGGGGAAAGAGAAATCAACTGAGCAAGGTATGGGAAATAGCAGTCCCAGATTCAATGATTGACTCTTCAACTAAATTATTGCATGACATTGCAAGCCCTCTTATTCTGACGAGTCTTTGTTTCCTCAACAACCTAACCTATAAAAGGATATATGTATTTACAAGTAATGAGAATGAAGCTGAACTGGAGTAGGGACAAGTACTTTGTTCTTTTTTAACAGCTTTTTGAGGTATAATGAACATACAGTAAATTGTACATATTTAAAGTGCACAGTTTGATAAGTTTTGATATATGAATACATCCATGAGACCATCACTACAATCAAGATAGTGAAGTTACCCATCACTGCAAAGTTTCCTCATGCTTTTTTGTGTAATCTTTCCCTCCTTTTCCCCCACACTCAGCCACCACCCCCACCCCCCCGGCAACCATTTTGTGCTTTCTGTTATTATAAAGTAGCTTGCATTTTCTAGTTTTATAACTGTAATCATATAATGTATACAACTTTATGTCTGACTTTTTTCAATCAGCATACTTGTTTTGAGATTTATTCTGCATCCAGCATGATGTTTATATCACTAGATCACCACTTTTAATCACTGAGTAGTAGTCCACAATTTGTTTATCCAGTCACCTATGGATGGGAATTTGAGTTTTGTTTTATTGTTTGCTTTTTTAAATTTTGTTTTGTTTTTTGGCTATTTCAAAACAGCCAAACATTTGGCTGCTGTCTATGTTGCTATGAACATTTGTATACAATTTTTATATTGACATTTGCTTTCTTTTCTTTTGGCTAAATGCCTAAGAGTGGTATGTCTAGATCAAAGGATAGGTAATCATATGTTTGAGCTTGTAAAAAACTCCAAAAGCATATTCCAAAGTGATTGTACCATTTCACTTTCACAACAGCAGTGGTTAAAGTTCCATTCCATCCACTTCCTTGTCAATACTTGGTATGATCAATCTTTCTTAATTTAGTGATTCTAATAGCTGTGTAGTGATAATTGTGGCTTGACTTTGAATTACCTTAATAACTAATGATGTTGAGCATCTTCTCATGTGTTTACTTGCCAAACAGAAATTCTTTGGTTAAATGTCTGTTCAAATCTTCGGTCCATTCTAATTAGGTTGTTGATTTTCTTATTATTCAGAGTTGATATATATATTTCAAGTCATTTATCACAATATGCTTTCTCCCAGACTCTTTTCATTTGCTGTCTCTTATTTGACATAATATACACATTCATGACATATTAAGAATAAGTTGAACAGGAATAAATGCAAATGCTTTTGGAAACAATAAGGTCTTGGACCAATACATGGTATTAATTATTCATTATTACAACCTCTTATTTGTTAAGATTAATTATATTCTATGTAGAAATTGAAAGATGAGGGCCTTACTTTTATCCACCCTACGACTTAAAATAACCCATTGTAAATGTCCACACACCCATGAAAGACATATTAGAATATTTCTATACTTTCTCTTCTTTTGTAAGCATCAAGCTAATTAAAGCAGTTACAGTCTGACTTCTCATTTTCCACCTTTAATTAAGATGTGCTATTCATTTGCAATTTTTTGTTGTTGTTCCCATTTCTTATCAAAGGGAAAAAAGACTTATCAAATGCATGCTCCTGTGTGACCACAGCGATGGACAACACTTTCTCTTTTCTCTCCTGAGTGAGGGATCCTTGCATCTTATCTCTTGAGTTGAGCTATGCAACAGCCTCTTATAGGCAATAGAACTTCAAAAAGATACAGTTGCATCTTCACAATATTATGGTTTTTGCATGACCACTGAGTGATTGCAAAGATCAAGGAAATCTGAAAACTGGTTCTATGTTCGTTCATGATAAGCAAGGTAGGAAAGGAAAGGCAGGCACAAAACTAAAGAAAGATTTAACCACAATAAAGTAACATCAGCACAGATCACAATAAAGTATAATGGGCTCCAATAGACTCAGCTCTGCTGCTTACTGGTTGTTGACTTTGACAGTTGCTTATTTTCTAGTCTTATTATTTTTATTATTATTTTAATAATTATATTATAATTATCATTAATAATTATAATTATCATTAATAATTATTATAATAATAATTATTATTTTTTCACATATGAGATGGAGGTAATGATGATTCCTATCTCATAGTGGTATAAGAATAAAATTATGCACAGCCTGTAAAGCTCTCAGTTAGTACTAAATAACTGTTATTTAGCACATAGTTAGTACTAAATAACTCCTGGCTTTTAAAAAATATATTATTCCCTTTTTTATATATATTTCTTACCTTATATTCCAAATATTTCACTCTTTGTATAAGCACGTGTGATGTGTTATACTTTAAGATTCATTTTGTTTGTCTTCTCTATGCCTAGCTAAAGTGAGAGTTCACATTTATTCATTATCTGAATTTATATTTTCTTTTTTCTAGAAAGAAGTAAGCAGCACTAAAAACTACT
>JAQZBX010108102.1:0-10583 GCA_029593785.1 Cabassous unicinctus
ATGTCTCACTCAATAATGTGTCTCACGGGGATATTAAACAAAGTGTTTCCTGTAAATAAAAGTGTATAACATATTTAGGTCAATATTATTCTTTCGAAGATTCTGAAATAGTATTTTAGACAAGAAGGTGTCCAAGCCAGTTGGAGCTGAGCCTTACTGAGAGCAGTGCTGAGAGAGTTTAGGGATGTTGCCTCTGACTCAGGTGCATGGTCAATAAACTCATTACCTTATTTAATCATGGTTTCATACTGCTAGCAACAAAAGTCATGAGAAAGAGAACCAGAGTATGAACTATAATTCTTAAAATTATTGCAGAACTATGGTCCACAACACTATCTGTTGGAAGGAGTTCAACATGATTAACCTCCATAATGTCACAGAACACAAAAAGTTTGTCATGGATGAACATGAATAACTCTAGAGACCATCTCTGGGAAAGGTACAATGCATGCCTAGAAGAGAACTCTCTGTCAGCCAGCTGTTCCCCTGAGAATCCCCCATGCCAGCTGCCCAGCACCTATATTAAGTCATGGGATGAGAAGAAGAAAGACAGACAAGCACCCATCTGTTTCTCAGAAAGGCAGAGTTGACACGATGAGAAGGATTGACATTTTCAGTAGAAAAGGGCATGCTTACTAGATTGACAATAGATTTTTGAAACAGCAAAGTATAGTGATTTATGTGTTGACCCTATCCCACTTTAACAGTTCACTCTCCCTCACTCCTTATCAAAGAAAGGGTAGGGTAGACCATACTAGAATATCATCCTGGTCTGTACACATGTACACACCTGTCTGCCTCTGAAAGCAGTAATAAAACTTGTATGTATTGTTCTCTAGCCACAGTCCTCTACTACAGGAATAACAAGGTTGAAGGTATCTGGGAAGAACATACAATTAGAGGACTCTTTAATCTACAGGGCCATCCTGAGAATTTGCATGTCAAGAGCCATGGTTCTGAAATGGATGCGGTGTCCACCCTTGGAGATCAGGACATGAGGGCCCAAAACTAAGGGTTCAATGACCCTCCACCACAGATGTGGTTCCTTACTGTCTCCTGCAATCTGAGCTCATAGGGGTCAGGATTATATAAGGGGAATACAAATATCCCCGAGCTCCATGCTCTCTTGGGTTGATGTTGGAAAGCTGAACACTGGACTTGTATCCATGATTCCTGGAATCCACCATGGAGAGGCTTTGATCCATTCTCCTGCTGCTGTCTCTTCATGTGAGTGTGCTGTACAGAAAATCCCACAGGGATGAAAGGACTCTCATTCTCATGCTGAAATATCTTCACCTTCACCTTCTGCTTCCTCCACAGGGACATTTTCCCAGGTCACACTGAAGTAGTCTGGCCCTGATATGGTGAAACCCACCCAGACCCTTATACTGACCTGCACCTTCTCTGGGTTATCACTCAGCATTTCTGGAATGTGTGTTTCTTGGATCCACCAGCCCCCAGAGAAAGCACTGGAATGGTTTGCAACTATATGATGGGATGATGATAAGTTTTATGCTCCATCTCTGAGAAGCCATCTCACAATCTCTAAGGATACCCTCAGAACCCAGGTGTTTCTAAAAATGACCAGCATGGACCCTGTAGACACAGACACATATTATTGTGCTCAGAGTGCACAGAGGCACAACCCCAGGGTCCTTCTATACAAGAACCAGGGCTGGTTTTCAGCCATGCCCATGCTGCTGCAGAAAAGGAGTGTTCAGTGCAGATGACATTTCCTGTTATTCTTAAGGTTTCCTGTTCCCATCCAGCAGCTTCCAGGCCTAGGCTTACTTTTCCTTCCCTACAGAGAAAACTCATTTCCCTTGTAAGTTCTTACAGGCAAGATACTGTGTTTTCTTTTATAAAGATTCAATCTGACAGGGTCATATTACATCAGTAAGGTAGATTATCTATACAGTGCAGCCTATTGCCTTGAACTCATATCTCTCCAAGTGAATACTGCAAATAAGCACAATATATGTTTTTATTAAGTTTTTGGATGTAAAGATGGAGAAGAATCAATAGATAAGAAAGCATGAATCACTGCAGAAATACAAATATTAACTTCTTATGTATTGAAGAAGGAGAAACATATGCCAAAATTTGCAAAAATAAATATAAGATATGTGAAATGGTACAGCAAATCAATTGTCTTCCAATCATGGAGTATCGGTGTTGGTGCAAAAATGAAGTTTTAGGTCTTTCACATTGGAGCTGTGAGATTTAAATTTCATTTCCAGGAGATAAATATATTCCCTGGGTATCCGTGAGTACAGTGATAAGAAGCCTGACGCCTGAGAGAGTACACACCTAATTTTGACACCAAGGAACAAATCTTATTAAATCAGATGAGCAATGTGGTACTATTTCACAAGAAACCTAAATTTCAAGTTTGTTCAGAAAAAAACACAATTGCCTTAATTTTTAGGAAATTCTTCCCATGAAAAAGAACAATCACACTATAAAGTAAAGGCACAAAAGTTCCAATGTTATTCACAGTTACCAAAAGATGAAAACAACCCAGGTGTCCATCAAATGATGAATGGGTAAACAAATTAAGGTATATACATATGATGGAATATTATTCACCTCTAAGAAGAAATGACATCATGAAGCATATGACAACATGGATGAGCCTGGAGGACATGATGTTGAGTGAAGCAAGTCATACACAAAAGGATAACTATTGTACGATTTTGCTATTATGAACTAAATATATTGAGCAAAGTCATGGGGTTAATAACTACAATAAAAGTAACCAGAAAAAAGAGTCAGTTAGGTAATGGAATGCTGCAGTTTAATCCATACAGAATCTCTATAAATGTTCATAAATCTTTTAAATGAAAAGAAGTGGTGAAAGCACATCACAGTGTTTGTAATTAGAAGTGCTAATATATGGGTATGATTGTGGTTGAAAATGAAAGTCTAAGTTCCTGTATATCAATAGAAGAAAAGCTAAAACAAATGTACCATGGGACCATATACATAGTGAAACCTCATGTGAAAAATGACTATGGGTAATATTGCATATATAAGACTGTTTCTATTTGAAACAGAAAAATGTATGCTAATGCAACAAGATGTTAACATCAGGGTGATATGTGGGCAAAAATATGACCAAAGCAAACTATGGACAGTAATGTATAGGAATTTATTAATAATTTTCCATCATTGGTAAAAGAAGTGTGCATGCTAAATGAGAGAAATTAGACACAAGGTACTACATATTGTTTGACTCCATTTATTGAAAATAGAAATACATATAAATCAGAGAGGCATAAATAGAATAGCAGTTATATATGTCAGAGGAAGGTTAGAGAGATTGAGAGGAGACTAACAAGGGGTTGAGCTTTTTGTTTGTTTTTACACTTTGGAAGAATTGTATGCTTTATTAAAATGTATCAAAAATAGTATCAATAAAACTGATTTGTTTTAAAAAAAAAAATCCAATGAAGGACAAAGTTTGGGAGTCGTCTCCTAACCCACACATTCCAGAAACAGCAAGACTCTGGAGTTGAAGCTCCATCTCCTCTGCCACATGGCTCCAGGTCTGGTTACAAGGGAATTTTCCACTCGAGGACTGTTTATGGTGAACTGCAAGCTTCAGGCCCGTGTCATATGTTGAGAAGAACCTGAAAACTCATCTGAGGGCCACATGCCAGCCCCGCAGCACCAGTTCTGTCCTAGGCACAGCTGTACCTGATATCCTAGATGAGGAGGGAGAGTGCAAGAAAAGCAATCAGCAGGGACTGCATGTGGCCTGCAACCACTAGGCCAGGAACACAGGGCATGGGGCCAGGGCAAAGGGGTGATGGAAGTCCCCCTGTGGACGCTGGCCAGGGCTGGGTCTGGGGGTCACAGAGTGGGGTGGGTGTTGGCACTGACCCTAAGGTATTTCTCGGTCGCTCTCGCCTGGAGGCTCTGGTCCATTGACAGGACGTCACCTTCCCTTGTCCCTGAGGTGCTGTCCTCTGGGCCCAGGGCTAAGTGGCTTATGTCCTTTTCCTCCTGCCAACAGGTAAACACATATAGAAACACCAAATACGACATGTTACCAGGAAATGTGAGGTTTTCTTTAACGGCTGACAGCCCCTGTCGTGTCTTACAGCAACGTCCTCTGCTTGGTTTGCTAGAGAAGAAAAACCCACGGGCCCGCAGAGCGAGGCCCTCAGCACTGAGGGCTCCTCTGGGGTCTTGGCAGATTGGGGTGACCCTTACTCCTCCGCCCGCAGCCCAGGGGACGCTTCCAGGGAGACAAACGCGGAAGGGCCCTAGCCCAAGGTGTGCGAACAACGCTCCTGGTGGACGCCCACCGAACCGGGCACACGCGCGACTTTCCCGCAAGGCCCCTTGCGGCGCCGGGGAGGCACCCTGACCCTGGCGGGCTGCTGCGGGCACAGCTCCGCCCTCTCCGGGGGCGTTAACTGCAGGCGCGAGTGCGGAGGCCAGGGCGCCTACTCAGGCCACCTACACCGCCCGCGAGCAGCCTTCCCGCCCCGGGCCCACCGCACACAGCGCCCCACGGACGCCGGACGTCCCTGGCCCCGCTCAGGCGGAGGCGAGCGCCCCAGCCCCGAGGCCCCGCATGGGAAGGCGGCGGCCGCCACAGCGCCATCCCGCCTTGGCATGCCGCCGTGATCCCCAGCTGTGGCATCACACCCGCACACGCGCGCAGCCCCACCCGCCTCACAGCTAAGCTCCGCCCGCAGCCCGCTGCCCATTCTGGATCATCATTCAGCAGCGGCTACTCTGAGCGGCCGTCGCGCTGCCTGTTTTTTATTCTTATTTTTCGGAGTAATGAAAACACTAATATTGACTGAATTAATGAATGCACAGCTATGTGATTAAACCAATTACCAACATTGTCTATCTTCTTTAAATTGCCTAGGCTAATTTTGTCCCTTTTCTCTCTTTGGACACTTGACAGCTGTCTGTGAACATTGACAACAGGAACTTTTCACTGGGACTGCATTAAAATTACTGTTATTTTGTGGGAAATGTCCTGTTACACTATTTGATTTCCTAATATATGAACCTCTAAGAAAAAAACAAAGATCACGTCTTAGTGATTATACAAGAAAAAAAAAAAATCATGACAACATTCTCAGGAACCTAGATGCAAATTTTCTATATCCACATATCAAATGCATAATATATCATGGCCTAGTCAATTGGGCTTTATTTCTAGAATGAAAATTTAGTATATTATTAAATAAGAAATTAGTGTAATTTAACACATTAATAGAACTAGGAAGATGAAATGTATGACCAGCTCAGTAGATGCAGAAAAAATTAACTTAATAAGTTGAGAGTATTTTCATGCTTTCTCTTAATTAAACAATTTTGGAGATTATGTTCCTATATCTGTTAAAATATGTAAAATATTATAGCTATCATCATTTTAATGTTGCATGTTAATATTAAAACAAAGATTTCCTCTAATGTCAAAATTGTTCTGGAAGTAGATATAAAGTTTGGAAAGAAAAAAGTGAAATTGTCCTTATTTACTAAATAACATGATTATGCTTACAGAAATTCTAAAGGAATCTACAAATAATTACTTTAATAAGTAAACTTGGGAAAGTCACTTAAATGAAACTAAATATACATATATCAACTGTCTTCACTTGCTTGGGACTCTTGACTACAATAGAAATGAGAACTCCACAAAAGCTGAATCAAAGAAAAAGAATAAAGCACTTCTTGTCATGCATTTATTGACCATTTGTATAACATCTTTGGGGGAAATGTCCATTCAAGTCTTTGCTCATATTTTTAAACTTTTTATTGCACTAACAGTATACATCTCAAGGTTACTACTACAGAATTGTATACTATGAGCAATTTTAATTGGGATATTTGCATTTCATTTTTGAGTTGTAGTGGTTATTTACATATTCTGGATATTAACAATTCTGTGATGAAAATGAGATGACACCTTGATGAAGTCTTGTGAAAACTGAGCAGAGGACAAGCTAATCCATTCCTAGATTTGTGATCAAAGGAAACTGAAATAATAAATGAGTATTCAAAGATTCAAATTTTGTGGGAATTTGCATGCAGCAAATTGCACATGCAAATACACACACATGTATGTGTCTAATTACCTTTTAAGAATAATTACATTATATAAATACTTCAAAATATGTTCATTGTACCATGGCACACATTTGAACATATAAGTAACATCCAAGCCTCAAGATCTTATTTTGCTCAACCTTAGCTGGAAGGAGTTAAAGTGATTTCACATTGAACTCGATGACCAATACACCATGGAAACCAAGGTCAGTGGCATCCAACTGAGAGCTTCCTCCTTATGTACATGAATCAATACAAACAGGATGATCACCAGATGCTGCCTAGGCTCACTATTCCTTCTAAAAACAACAAGAAGAGGTATAAGGCTGGCACCAGGGAAGCATAAGGGATGGTTTCCACCATGACCATGTCCACCCATGTCAGGTCTCTGTCGATAGAGATAAAGATACTTGAGTTTGGCCACAAAATCCATCCCAGCAGCAGGCTTGAGGGGGCAGATTTTAGCTGCTAACTTCACTACGGAAAGCCCCTTCTTGTCCCCATAATGCCCTCACCAGGATACTCAGCAGAGATCTCTGATTTGCCCTTGGATGTTCTCATAGTTATAGCAGGTGTCCCTATTCAGAGCAGAAGATGAGGTTATACTGTTTAGGATGAAAGTTTCCAGGAAGCCTGAGAACCTGAAGCAGAAACTTCAAGAGGGGCAGAGAGGTGGACTGGAGGGAGAGGAGGATCCAATGTCTGTGAGATGTGCAGCATGGTTGGGAGGAAGCTGGTTGCTTCCCCAGCTCCTATACTTCCAGGCAGTACCTCCCTGATAATTTATTCAGATCCCTTGAATGGTTGACCCTCCAAGTAATGGACTTGCCCTGGGAATTGAGCGGGAGCTTACAGGGTCAGACACAGCTGTGCATCCATCCTGTCCTCTGGTTGCTTTCTATATGGGAGCATAGGAAACAGGTTGTGATCCGCCATTCACGGGACAGCTGTCATTGGACCTGAAACACTGATGTCCTAAGCCTCTATATCCCACTCCCTTCAAGGAGCAGATGGGAAGAGGAGAATATTCTGGCTGTCATCTGGGTGATGTGGGTGCTATGAGGAAAGAAATCCAGATGATATTTAGAGTTCTTCAGGAGGAGGTGGGAAGAGAAAGACCTAAACTGTTTCTAGTATTGAAATGCTTCTCCTTGCACTCAACATCAAAGGAATTTTCACTACAGCTGCAGAGAGCTCTGGATGCAGAGATTGCAGGGCCAGGGAACACCTCAGATGCAGGGAGGGAGCTGATGTGCCCTATGGGGAACAGGACAAGCAAATGGATCCCCGCTGTGGTCCTGAAAACCAGCCCAGGCCTGGTCCCTGCAGCTCTGAGAAAGGAGCCCCCAGTCTGGTTGTCTGAGCTCTTCCTTTCTGTGCACAGGACAGAGGAAGAGGAAGCACCATGAAGTATGTGGTGAGCTGGGCCTTGTTCTTTTGTCAATTTTCCATGGTAATATTATGGAGAAACTGTAGATGCTGCTGTCTTTGTGAATGAGTGTGTATGTGCCCCTGCATATCTGTCTGGCTGTGAACCATATTTTATTTTGACTGATTGCAGTTTTACACTGTGAGCTGTAGGTGGTGGTGTCTGGAGTAGACATGGCACAGCCAGGTGGTCTCTGACACTCTTTTGTGTACCCTCGGGACTCACCTTCAGTAATGACTGAATTAACTGGGTCTGCCAGGCCCCAGGGAAGGTGTTGGAGTGGATTCACATATTAGAGGTAGTGGTGAAGAGCTGATTCACTACATAGACTCTGTGAATGGTCAATTTGACTCCTCCAGGGGCAATACCAAGAACCAGCTCTATGTGGAAATGACAAACCTGATGGCTGAGGACATGGCCATATATTACTGTGCCAGAGACAGTGAAAAGAAGGCAGTGTGAGTCCAAACACTTACCCATGCAGGCAGGGGCTGGGCTGCTGGGGGACACTTAGGGCCTGCATGGCCCAGGGCCCTTCCCTGGGACAGGAGCAGAGGGAGGTTAAGGCTGGATTCTTCTTAGGATCTAGGATCTCTACCTCTTTCAGATTCCTCAGGAAAGCTATCTAAATTTAGGATTCTATGCTCTCCACTGAAGTCTCTGAATTAGAAAAGATTCATTGCAAAAGGAGGAAACATATTTGCCTGCACACAAAGAAAAGTGTCCCTTATAGAGAGAGAAATTACTCTGCAAGTGGTCAGCAGGATTAAATTTTGAGGAACCACATAAATGTCAGTGAGTTTTTAAAAATCTAACACAGGGAGAGGATGTCAGTGGGGGTTCCCAAGTGAGGACTTGATTTGGGATTCATGTTAAGATCAAGAGCAAGGTTATGCCATAGTCAGTAACCATAAATCCAAATGGATTCCAAATTTTATTTATTTTTTTCTCCTCTTCTTACAAAAGTCTGCGTATCAGACTCAGGAATAGCTTGTCTGTCCATTTCACTCCTGTTTTCTTTCTCCTAGCTCAGGGAAATCATTGGGATGTCCTGGTGTCACAATTACCTGTAAAAGAAGTCCCCTGTCTCCTAGCAAGGGTCCCAAATTTGATGAGAGTAGCTCTTGGTCACCTTTCTTGTGCACAGATAAGATGATGTTCTCAGAGAATAACAGATGGGCTGATGTTCCAGTATGTGCTGTAGGTAAAAAAATGGCAGGCATATTCTCAGGGTCAGCACATTATATACTTCTTTTTATACACGAAACATGGTTTTACTTACTACTCTTCAATTGCATATAGGAGAACTCATGGGGTATGAAAACAACTGTTATTATCTGTGGCAGTATTAATTTGGTGAATCCCAAAAAGAGAAAGATTATGTTTTTTAATTAATCTGCCATGTAGGTATGAGATCCTTTTGACTGGACTATATCCATGATGCATGACTCAGGGTTTGCCTTCTTGCTGGAACTCATATAAATGGAGACACACACAGAGAGAAACAGGAAATGGGAGTGTTACCATTTTCTTTTAGCTGTTAGAAAGATCTTTGCTGAAAATTTTAAAATAAATAGAAAAATAGAAAGAAATTATAAATTTTAAAAAAGGGTGCAAGGCCAGGTTAGAGTTAATATAATCAATTATAAGAGATAGTATAGCAACAAATATTAATAAATATAAGTAATAATTTTAATATAATAAAAATTTAACAATAACATAATTCAAAATTTATATGACAGCTCTAAATATTGGACATAATAATCTCTAAGAATGAAATAAATTATTGGTTTAGTTATTTAATTTCTATTTAGGCCATAATTCTTTCTGGATAATCACATTCCTATTTGGGAATTCTTCACATCTTATTGGAATGAATTACAGCAAATAACAATATGCCAACACATAAATTTATGACACAGAAAAACTCAGAATCTTTTTCAACAGTAGTCATGCTAAATCATTATTGATCCAGTTAGATCATTTTAATTAATGTGTACACATAAGAAAGGGTTTAAATATGATGTCTCCAAAAAATATCTCTTCTCCAGGAAGCGGGTGTGGCTCAATCGATAGAGCCCCTGGGTTCGCTTCCTGGGGCCTCCTTGTGAGGGCAGGCCAGTCCGCGTGGCATGGTGGGCTGAAGCAGCGGGACCTCACAGCAAGGGGGAGATAAGCAGACACGGAGAAAACACACAGCGAATGGACACAGCAAGCACAAGCAGCAAGGGGGGGATAAATAAATAAATAAATAAATCTTAAAAAAATATATATCTCTTCTCCAGTAATCCTCAATTAAATGCAAGTGTTTATTTAGTACAAAGAAACTTACAGAATACTCATCACAGGAACCATTTGCTAGTTGCACTGAGTAATTATTGTTCATATACTATAATATTGGCTATTTTACATTTATCTGGTCTTCTCCAGCTCTTTTTTATTACTATTTGCATGGAATACCTTTTTCCATCCTTTCATTTTTAACCTGGTGTGTCTTATGTCTGAGGTGGGTCTCTTGTAGATAACATATAGACAGCTCATATTTTTTTATCCATTCTGTCAGGCTTTGTCTTTTGATAGGAGAGTTCAATCCATTAACATTCAATGTTATTACTGTAAAGACATTACTTACTTCATCCATTTTGTCCTTACATTCTCTGTTGCCATACAGCTCTATTGTCTGTCTTCTTATCCTTTAGTTTACCCTTCCTAATAATCTTCACTTCTCAACTCTTCAACTAATCTGTCACCCTTGTTTTCCCCTTTCAGGCTGCAACACCCCTTTTAGAATCTCTTGTAAATCTGATCTTTTGGTAACATATTCTATCAGTGTTTGTGTGTCTCTGAACTCACTCTGATTTTTGAAGGACAGCTTTGCTTGGTAAAGAATTCTTGACTGGCAGTTTTTCTCTTTCAGTACCTTAAATACATTGTACCACTTTCTTCTCTCCTCCATGGTTTCTGATGAGAGGTCTGCACTTAATCTTATTGATTTTCCCTTGCATGTGATGCTTTGCTTGTCTCTTGTGGCTTTCAGAATCCTCTTTGTCTGTAATATTTGCCATTCTAAATGGTA
>JAQZBX010108103.1:0-10583 GCA_029593785.1 Cabassous unicinctus
AGATGGTTATTTGTCTTCAGGACTTCATGGGGGATGACCCTTTCCACAGGCTAGGCAAATGATATAATTTCAAGCATCTTGGTGGCAACTGAGCTACAGAACTCACCCTCAAAGAGCATTGGGGTGATGACCATCCACACTTTCTCCAATATCTGGAGGACACTCTCAACCCCATTAGTAGAGTGAGGTGGTAACAACATTCTACCAAATCTCTGGCATATAGGCCCAATGCCCCCAACACAGTGGCATGATAACCTGACTCTCCCTAATCTATGGGACTAGGCCTAACCACCTGAGAGCAGTGGGATAGTAACCTAACTCTCCCCATCTATGAGGAACAGGTTCACACCCTCAGAGCATTGGGGTGGTGACCTAACTTTCCCTAACATATGGAGAATAAGCCCATGACCATCAGAGAAGTGGGGGTGGCAACTTAACTCTCCTCAAAGACTAGGGAATGTGCTCCACCATCTCTGTTCCCTGGGGTGGCCAAACTGTCTTAAACAACAGGATGGAATATCCACTCTCTTCAAATGCTTGGGCAAACTCACTGTTTCCATACACATGGGTGGGACCCTTCTCTAGGCCCAAGGAGATGTCTTAATTTCAGACCTTAGCTTCCATGCTTTTCTCTTGTAGCTGTTTACACTTCTATCTCTCCCCTCCCTGTGTCTTTTAGTCCAGGCACACAATAGTTTCATTCATATGGACCTCCCAAAAATCTTGTTAGTTTAGCAGTCAGGAAACAGTGGTCCAAGCTATCAGACATTAAAACTTTCCACATGTCCTTCCTGGATAAATGCATTTCCAATCTTGACTTATAATTACCAAATTTAGTTAAATCTTCACATGGGCTACTCTGCAATTTTATTTAAAAAATCACCTTTCCTCCAGTTTCCAATAATAGTATCATCATTTCCTTCTAAACCCTCAATTGGAAAAAACTTTAGGGTGCATATTCCTACCAACAGTCTCTTCAAAGCAGTCTAGGCCTTTCCTATCAAGCATCTCACAATTCCTCAAAAGAAAAAATTTTATGCCCTTTGGGATTCAGAAAATTCAAGCTGCCACAGGTGTTACATGGGAATCTTGTATTTTGTACATGATTGTCCTGTAAACCTACAACTTCTCAAATATATTTTTTAAAAAATTTGGAAATCAGTAATTTATAGTAATCTATCTGACTCAGATCTACTTTCTTAAAGGAGTTATAATGATAATTTATGGAGAAAATATTGGGCTGTTTAAGTCCATTATATAAATTACCATCACAATAGTACACACATTGATGTAGCTCGTCATACTTCTTATCATCTTTCTTCCATGAACACACGTACCTGGAAACTCATTAGAAATGTACATAGGTACCTCATTTGTAATGTGGAACATTACCTGCTCAATTCTGAATTCATCTCTGGTCATCGCTATTTGTTTTGTTGCAAAACTTTAATTTTGATGAGGTCTAATATTTATAAAAGAACATGCTTTTGAAGTTGTATTTAAGGACTTTTTTACTAACCCATGGTCAGAAAGCTTTACTCTCATCTTTATTGAAATATTTTGTACTTCTATATTTAAATATTGTTTTAAGATTGACTTAGAAATAATTTTGTATTATTTTTGAGGTTTACATTGAGGTTTAATATTCTATCACTCTTTGTTGAAAAGTATATCCTTGCTACACTGAATTGGAAAGAGACTTTTGTTGAGATTTAGTTGAGCATATATGTACAGGTTTATTTCATTGACTACTTGCCTATTTGTATGAAAATACTATGTCATTTTGATTTCCATAGTTTTATAATATACCTTGATATCAGGTAGGGGAATTCTCTAAATTTGCTCTTCTTAAAGTTTGGGAGGTAATCTGGATTCATTGCATTGACATATAAATTTTAAAATCAGGTTGTAAATGTATAAAAAATATTTAACAGCTTAGAATTTACATGGTATTGCATTGGCCTAAAGATTAATTTAGATAGGATTGAAATATTAATATGAGTTATACAATTCTGACCAATATATTTCTATTGTTTTAGGTCTTTCTATTCTCTCAACATAAGTAGAGTTGTCAATATACATTTATTGAACCATAGTATGTCACAATTAAACATAAATATTTCATATTTTGATGATATTATGAATGACACCTTTGGGTTGAATTGTGTTCCCACAAAATTATGTTCTATTCCTTACCCCTGGTACCATGAATTTGACCTAATTTGGAAATAGGGATTTTGAAGATGTAACTCATTAAGATAACATGCATCTTGATTAGATTGTGCTTTACTTTAATATAACTTTCTTAAAAGAAGAGAGAAATTTGAACACAAAGTATGCATGGTAGTAGAAGGCTATTTAAAGATGGAAGTAAAGATGGGAATGATGCATCTACAAGCCAAGGTTCATCAAGGATAGCCAACAACCCTGAGTAGTGAGAGGATTCATGAAAGAGGTCTCATTCAAGCTTCCTGAGGTAGCATGGCACTACTGACAAATTTATTTTTAGACTTCTCACTCTACCCTCTGGAAAGGTTAGACCATAAATTTCCATTGTTTTAAACAACATAGTTTGTGGTATTTTCCTAGGAATTTAGAAGTGATATTTTTAAGATTCAATTCCTGATTTTTCTTACTAGTCCAAACTGAATTTTTTTTATACTTAAGTTATTCTGAAACATTGCTAAACTCATTCATTAAAAAAAATCACCCAGATTAGATACAAAGTAAAACTGCTTGTATTTCAGATGATATGATCATCTATGTGGAAAATCTGAAGGAGTGTATAGAAGCAACTGTTAGTTATTTTTATGAGAAAAAATTTGCCCCCAAAAATGTAATGTGGAAGTGTATGTATTTAATTGGTATTATTTCTTAATATTTAATACAATGTAGTATCTAAACAATCTGAACATTGGATTTCTTACTGGGAAAATTTTTACATGCAAAGCAAAACTCAATCAAATGATTGCACTATTATGATCTAAAATATTTTGTAAATTCATGGAGTTAATAATTAGAATATAGGTCACCAGAAAATAGAAGGAGGGTAGAGAATGGAAAGCTGAGGGTTAATCTATGCAGAATTGGTAAAAACCATTGTTTGTAAATCTTTGGAAATGAATAGAAATGGTGAAAGCATATTATAGTGTTTGTAACTAGCAGAGTTATATGGGTATGGCAGTAGTTGAAAGGGAAAGACTAAGGTCATGTATACTACTAGCTGGAAAGCTAAAAACTGTAACATAAGACTGTATTAAATAGTAAAACCTAATGTAAAACTCAAATATGGTTGTTATTGCATTTATAAGACTCTTACAAGCTATAAATACAGATATACTAGAGAGAAGGAAAAAGAAAGCAGCTAATTATGGCAGGGGATGCATTGAGAGACTGACAGGTGATGAGTTGTTTGTTTTTTGTTTACTATTATTGGAATAATGAAAATGTTCTAAGAATGATTGAAGCGATGAATGCACAAATATGTGATTACACCAAATACCATTGATAGTACACTTTGAGTGGATTTGTGTTTTTTAATATGTATCAATAAAATTGAATTGCTAAAAAAATATAAGCATATTGAGATTATCTTTTATTTATTTTTCTGAGCTTTGGTAACTTACATTGTTCAAGGTAGGAGTTCCAGTTTACTTAAGTTGCCTTAATATGTTCTCTAGTTCCATTTAGTATCATATAAAAACTTTTGGATATATAGATATATCACAACTAAGATTTAAAAACAAGGAAGCTTTGTAAGTAATGATATAATTATCCTAGGTATCAAGATTTAGGAATTTCAAATCAAGTTGAATCCAAAGAACACTGAGAAAAGGATATAATAAAACTAGGAAAGAAAAAAGTCTTAATAGTTTTAAATAGTATATACCAACATAGCAAAAGTTGGTTCTTTAAAGGATTAATATAAATCAGAAATCTTTAGCTTGACCAATAAAGAGAAGAGGAAAAAATAAGTTCATAAATAAAAGTTATTTTATATAAAATATTAAATATTAAAAAGTCTATAGTTTAATTTGGATGAATTGGAGGGAGAGACAAAGAAGCATATTAACATGGTAGACAAAGGAGGAGCTTTGAATAATACTTATACAGAGAAAAGGAGACTCCATCAACAAAGCCATGACAGAGTCAGCAGTTGGAAGAAAAGAAATAAGTTTAAGTAAAATATGATGTGTACAACTCATCCTAATATTTTTGGAGCAATTCTTGTACAGTGAGATATTTTACATGTTATCTCATAAATTTATCAGACAATTTACATTGATAGGGATTTGTAAATAAATGAGTAAGGAAAGCAACATAGAAGAGTTTAATTGATTGGAGAACACAATGGAAAAGCACTTGGGAATCAATCACAAAGACATATATACCAAAAGGAGTGGTACCAATAGTAGTCTTTGAGGATATTAATAGATTTGAACCATAAGATGAAATTTCCAGACTTCTTCCTACCTTTAGGGGAAAAAGTGAAATCAGCACACACGCTTGCTCTTACCACCAAAACTCCTGCCAAGCCCATAGTTATCTTTAGGAAGAATATTAACAACATCCCTCTCTTTACTCACCAAAACCTGGCCACAGCTGATTATGAGCATATTTGCTGCTGCTTCTCCCAGAAAGAAAATGAAGCAGAGTGGTTAAAACTTGAACTTCAAAGTCAGAGGGCCTATATACCACATCTAACTAGTTACAATCATCAACTCAAATGGGGATGGTATATAATTCTCTGAAATCCTAATAACAAGAACAACTAATACAGCCAAACATGGAACACCTGCTATGTGCTTTCTCTAATTGAAGTAAGAACTTTAGGTGGTGTATCAGTTAGCCAAAGGGGTGCTGATGCAGAATATCAGAAATATGTTGGTTTTATAAAGAGTGTTTATTTGGGGGCAGGGACAAAATGTCCTACTGATGTGGTTCAATCAAAGCCTTAATCATGATTTAATCAAGTAAGAGTGAAACCCCTGGATCAAATACAATCTAATGTACCCAGAGGAACAGACCAATTTGCAAACATAATCCAATATCTAATCTTGGAATTCATAAATAACACCAAAATGCTACAGGAGGTTTATGCCCAAGGTCACACAGCTAGAATTTTAAAAAGATTAATTTCTGACTCCAGAACTTAAACTCATCTCCCGAAATTTACCCAGAACATCAATCCCCTCTATATGACAGTATATTCTAATAACCAGGGCTATAATATATGAACTAGAATGACTAAGATGATTAGAAAAAACAGCTGCTAGCACACTTGTCCTTGTGGTGGACACAATTCAGATGGTGGCTCATGTTACATTAAAAATGTCAGAACATAAATATAATAAGTTTATTGTGCACTTATATATGAAAAGAGTAGTCTAAGAGACATTTAGTAAAATCAAATTTTCTGAGAAATTTGAAGGTTTATGTAGAAAGGAAAGGAAAAAAACTAATTAAAATTAAGAATGCTATGAAATACAGAGGATATATTGACAACATAATAATAATCCTCACAAATTCTTTTAGGAAACATTAGAATAGTGTAAAATGGTTGAAGTATTCTTTATCAATAGAAACTTAGAGACCGATAAAGTATGAAGAGTGGAATGATGGATAGGAAGAGTTTGATCAAGATAGAAAGACATATAGAATAGTGTCACTCATAGTCTAATTTAGACTTCAATATTTTCTTCTTGTCCCATCCAAGACTACTTACCTTCCTCCACTCTAGTGATATCTGACAATCTTGGAACTAAAGTAATGTGTCTGTTCAAAATGAGTATTTATAAACCAGTGTATTTGTCAGGGTTCTCTAGGGAAAGAGAACTGACCAGAAATATCTGTAAATATTATGAGATTTTATAAGATTGTCTCACATAATTGTGGAAGTGCACAAGTCCAAATTTCAACGGGCAGGCTGCAAGACAGGAACTCTGATTAAGCTCCTTGATGGATTCCCCAGAAGGTTCTGGCTGGCTGAATTAGAGATGAAAATTCTATTCTGACTGCTGAAATTATCATTTTCCTTTTAATCCTTTCAAGTGATTGGATGAAACTTCTCTCATTGCAGAAGGCAATCTCCTCAGTTGATTGTAGATGTAATAGCCAAAGATGTAATCAATTTACTATTGATTTAAATCCACAAAATATCCTCATGGTAACAATTAGGTGAGTTCTGGCTTAACCAAACTACCAGGCACCATTATCTGGCCAACTTGAACATGAGCCTAACCATCGCAGCCAGTTAAGGTATACCTTTATAAATATTTAATATCATGTACCTTAAATATTTTAAATCTTAAAAAAATCATATAATAATGGACAGGAGTTTGCAAATTACATATTTACAATCCAAAATACATTTTAATTTTTCTGTCTTATACTCCCTTGCTGAGCAAAGCAATTTATGAAATTATTTTATACTTTCATTTGTCAGATGTTTTTTCAGTCAACAGCAATTGTGGAAAGGGTTATAAAATGAACATTAATAAGAACTGGTAGACATCATTAATAATTGATCAACTTATTTTGGTGAAATTGACACATATATTTTTATCACATATCCTGACAATAATATTTTGTGACCCTTACAAGGGAATAAATATAATTACAAGGCTATTGAAACATGGCAGGTGAATCTTAGTCAATCAGAAGGTCTTATTCCAAACATGCCAATGGGTCATAATCTGCCATGTCAACAAGGTGTTCCATGCTGTGCAATTTGCAGGAGTTAGGATCCAAGGAAGGCCAGTAGTAGCCAAGGATGGTTAGTCTGTGCAAACCCAATATTGGGTACAATTGTGGGGATGGGTTACTGCTGAAACCCCCTGCAGAGAGGTGTTTGCTAGAGTGGTATGGGTGAAAAGAAAGATGGTTATGGGGAACAATAAGGGGGGATCATGCTGGTCTAACAATATACAAACAATATTTCCATTAGTAGATAACAATGTACAATGAGGAGGTTTCCAATACAATACATTTTCCCCTTCTAAAATCACTGAGTTTTCTACTGTGACCTCAAAAATTAATTTAGGCATAAGGAGAATCCACATAGACACCCATATGGCCAAAGCAATTTGCTATCCTGATTGGTTGCCTTTCTAACTTCACCTGTCAGCTTTCAGGGAACCAGTGGGGAGGCCTTTCTGTTTGGAGTTATCCAGGACTTCTTTTTAGTCTGGGACTTTAAAACTGGACCTCTTGATGAGAGTCTTTGATAGGCTTTATTCTGATCAGCTGCCTTCCATGTTTCCTATACAAACCTGCCTCAACTTCCCCTTCAGAGAGTTTACACCCTTATCCTTAAGAGAGAGCTGAAGGGTGATGGTTATTCTTCTGTAGCTGCTTCCTGCTGGTTAGGGGCAGTTGTCTTTGCCAGATTTGGTGTGAAACTCTCTGGCTATTCTACTGAGGTTGAGGGAAGGCATGTCCAGCACCATGGTTGGAACTGGATAAAATCTCTGCATGACTAATACCTTGTTCTGGAAGACATTGATTCAGGAAGAAATAAACTTAGTTAGAATTTTGAAGTTATATGGTCCTATGAAAAGGATAAATAAAATGGTGGTAAGTGGTGCCAAAAAGGGGGCCAGCCATGGCATACTGGACCATGGAATGGGAAAGGCCAAGTGCCTCCAGAAGCTACATCCTTCCAAAGCTGATGGACTTGATCTTGTAAGTTTCAAATGCTGTCTTCTATGCTGTTGGTGAACAATAGGTAAAGATTTTGGTAGACCTGCTCAGTTTGATAAAAACTGCCACTCCAAATTCCCACAGCACTGGTTATGTCTAGGACAACTAGAAGAGGTATGAGGAGAGGGACTACCCTAGACATAACTCACAAAGAAAATATAGGCAACAAGAAAAGCATATGGCAAGGAAAATAAAGAAAATACTTAAGAGAGTCTTTCTTTTATTTTATAGGCACATTCATTAATTACTTGGAAAATGAATTAAGTTTATCAAGACTTTTAGCATCTTCAATGTCCTTCTGCATATGATCTAGAACAGAAGTGATATTACCATATTCATCAGATATAGAGATACAGTATTTAATACTAATCAATGCACTAATTAATACACAAATTCCTCTTTGAGCTGCAGTAAATAGATCTAAGTTCCAGGTTTGCAATACCATACATATTGTCTGTCCATGGGAGCAGGCCATAATGTCAATTGTGTCTGTGTAGGTTCTGCTCACATTAATCTGGTAATTATTGCTCCATTTTGTATACCCTTCACACAGCCAGCATTCTGCAGGACCATTGACCCTTGGAGGGAAGCTTCAGTGTTTCACTGGCCTAATACATAAGTCTGAAACAGAGCAAGTCTGGAGGCAATTTCCATTATAAATCTGGCCTTTTGATCCACCATTGGCAGCCACCATAATCCAAAACAGCAATGTACTTTCCATCCACTCCAGGAGCATATCCAGATGTGTGGTAGATCCTTTCATTATTTTAGGTATCACAGTTCCCAGCGTAACCAATAACTGAAATGGGGAGGCACCATGCAGGATACTGGAGGCCTGTTTTGCATTCACAAGAGAATTTGAAAATACTGAAGTCCATCTCTTAATTTTTATATACTTTCTAAATACTTCTAATGCAGTTTATAACACATTAAATGAACTTCAGTATTTTTAGTTCTTTACCTTTTACATCTATACCTTTACCATAATTACATTATGTAACAGGTATTTTACTTAAGCAGTACAAGAAAAGTTATTTTCTCCATTATTTGACTGAAACCTAAGATTCCCATTGGAATCAAGATTATCTTCCCCCTACCACCGATTAATATGCAGATTGAGGTGGCCTCTGACAGGTTTCCCTCTTATGAAGTTTCATTTTATTATCAATATCAGTTCAGGTTTCTATTTAATAACGGCTTCCTGGAATTAGCCATTTAAATATTTTTGTCAAGAAAATGCTTTTACAAACTTCCTATAACTAACCATAACCACATAAACTAATTAGTTCACCTTTATATAAGCTTATTAAATTAGTTAGCGACCAAAGAAATTTACCTTTATCCATTTAAAGTTTTGTCTTACATCCCTTGTTCTGTTCTGTGAAAACTAGTCATTTCACTTTAGGACAGATCTATATTCCCTTCTTTAACTTATTTCATTAAGCATGAACTTACAATTTTCATCTTAAAGATTTAATAAATTTAATGGCAATTTAGGGCAGACCGCAATTTCATTAAAGAGAAACTTATAATTTTTATCATCTTAAATATTTAACACATAGAATGATAATTTATATCATTAGTATCCTATAAAGCTAGGGAGATTACACCCATGCTAAATAAAATGGGAACACTTATATTTTAGGCAGAAATGGTCTTGTTTTTTCCTTCCAAGAAAAAAAGGTTGAAACCTTTTTTATTTCTTTAATAAAATTTTAAAATTGTGAAAAATCTTAAAAGCATACTGACTGCCAAGTTCTGGAAAATATTATAATTGTTTAATTTGTTTTAATTATAAATTAGAAATATCATTGTATTGGTATCAAGGACTTTTTCTTTACTTACTGAAATTTGGTAATTGGATTATTAATTACTCTCATTGTAAGGCTGTTAAAAGGTTTAAATTGGGGAATTACAGGATAAACTATGATTCTTAATTCCCCAGCCTAGTAGATAGAGTTTTAAGTTAAACTTATATTTCCCTATCTTATCATACCTAGTCCTTCCCCCATAGCTCTTTCAAAGAGAAGGAGGGCCTGGTGGGGCTGCATAGATCAAGGAGCTTAGAGGAAAAAAATTTCCCCTTTCCTAACAGTTTCTATGTTCATATTTCTCTATGCCTTTCTAAGCTGCTCTAATTTGGGCTCAAGGAATGCTCACTTAAATATGAGCCCTTATTGAATATCTAGCAATTTGAATAGAACTCTTTTAAGAATTTTCATTTGTCTTTTTCATATTACCATCCCAAAAATTATTGAATATATAAACAGCAAATTGGCAGACACAAATGGAGAATTAGTCACAAAAACACAATTCACTAGTGTTACTTATAATTTTCATATTCTTACAAAGTAAGTTTAACTGTAATGTTTTATTCGAAAGATCTCTTTGAAGATTATTTCTAATTAACCTAATCTGCACAGTGATCATGCAGTTTTGCACAAGCATTTCATTTTTCTTTTTAGTTATTGGCTTATAACCTAATTGTTCCCAATGCATTAAATACAATCTACATCATTTTCCTTTAATTCAGGGTTTTGCTTATTTCCCATTTCAACTTTGACAAGCCTCAGATGAGAAACAATAATGCCAGTATATATTAACTAAGGTCATTGAAATCTCAGGGAAAACTGGGTTATCCCATGACCTGCTACTTTCAGGATTCCTGATGCTCAGGGTAGAAGTTTCCCCTCCCCAGTCCTCAGAGATAACAGGATTCCAGTTCTCACTGGACTGGAAGAGTGGATGTCTTACCCTGAGGGCTGAGGATTCCACTAAAGAACAATCTCCTCAAATTTTGTGTGGTCCCTCTGGGCTCTTGCTCAGAGTAGGTAAATTGGAGTTCACACCTGGATAGTCCTGAGAGAAAGCAGGGTTATTAT
>JAQZBX010108104.1:0-10583 GCA_029593785.1 Cabassous unicinctus
AACCCGGGGCCTCTCATATGGTAAACGGGTGCGCTATCCATTGCGCCACAGCCGCTTCCTGCCGTGAGGTTGCTGCATCAGCCCACCGCACCACTCAGGCCGGCGTGCCCTCACAAGGAGGCCTCGGGGCGCGAACCCGGGCCTCCCATATGGTAAACGGGGGCTCTATCCACTGAGCCACACCCGCTTCCAACATTAGATCATTCTATAACCAAGAATGGACACCTCTGGAACACTCCTGGCTATAAATGTTACGGCTAAATTTGAGAATATAATAAAGGCACATTATTGCAAATAAGAAAAAATAAAAGTAATTGATAAACTCCAGCAGAAACAAAAGGTTATAACAGAAAAGCATGATTCAGATATGGATAAATCAAGATATGGCATGATTTTGAGCATTGATTTGATGGAGTGTAAAAAAAGGAGAGTACATGTGTTATTTAGCGTTCTAGAGGTAATCACCAGAATTGCTAAAAACAGAAATGGTTAAAAGCAGCTGGACTTGTGGTGAGGGGTGAATGTAAAATGGTAGTATTTCATTTTGCCAAATATGTGATATTTATTGTTGTTTTTGGTTTGAACTCCTTTTGTGAGATTTTATGAGGAAGGCAAGAACCAGCTTCTTGGTTCTGGAATCTACTGGGTTGCCAGGAGCCCAAAAATCGGCCATGAGAATATCCAGATGAGGTTGAATGGGAACTCAACACCACCTCAGTCAGTCACATGTTTTATAACTTAAAAGATAATGTTTTCCAAGACCTCTTTTTCCTCCAAGGGAATTAATTTCTGCAGACATTGTCAGATGCAAGCAAGTCCATTTGTCTCCATTCTCTTCCTCTCTTTCATCACAGCGTGTGTTCGTGTGGGACTTGGATGAGACAATAATTATTTTTCACTCCTTACTCACGGGGACTTTTGCATCCAGATACGGGAAGGTAAGAATCAATTTTGTCTTTTTATTTTTTCTCCAACATGACTGTCCAGTCAGTTTGTCCTGGGAATTGTTGGGGCAGCTGGTGAGGCAGCTTCTCTAGCAAAAGCTGCCCCTTTGGGTTAGCCGAGGTCTGAGAACTCCTTTGGAATTTTCCTTTGACATGTGCAAATTTAATTTGCATCCCCTTCTGTTGTCTCTCATGCCTTTCCTTTTAACACATGAAACACTCAGCGTCTGCTTGATGGGACATGAGCTCATAGTCTTCAGCTGTCTACCTCCTAAGAGGGCTACTCTACGTTACAGGCAAAAACAGTAATTCTGGTTTACAAAAAATGAAGGAAGATACTTTTTTTTCTTCCCTGTTGTTTATGTTAGTATCTCCGGCAGTTGAGTTTAATTTTCCTTCCATTTTTCCGACACGGGGGTGGGAGTGGTGGGCATTGTCCAGCTCCCGCGTGTGTCTTAGCAACAGCTTTGCCAGTACATCATTGATAGATTCTATCAAGGGAACCATCCGGTTAGGATTCTGGGCAAATGCTATCGGCAGGTTGGTGGTGAATGGAAGAAACATCGAAACTGCCTTAATAATGCAAAAATGAGCCCAACTGCTCAGAACCCTGACCCCGCCGATTCTTTGCATTCACCCTGTGGTCTCTGCAAACCACACATGGACGCTCCAGACAGCTGCTGCCGCTTCAGGGGAGACGGGGGTGGAGAGTCCGTGCTTCAGAGGACAGCCTAGTTCTCATCGCGTCAGAGGTGGGTGACCTATTGGCAGCTGTTTCCACGCATGGGTAGGAACCATGAGACTTGCCAGCGACTGGAAAATATTTCTGTTTCTGTTTGACATCACCTCATGGCTTTCCCAGCTGTTCATGTTTTTTATGGGGGTTATAACAAGCTGGATGTATAATTAGCAAGATAGATTTATTGTCTGCCATTATGTTGTAAAGAATATAAAAATGGTGTTGGTGGTGCAGAAATCTCTCGCCGCGTAGGAATGCCGTTAATATGTCTAGCAGCGCCTGCGGGAAATCCGGCATAAGTTTTGGGGCTGCCACAGCTTAGGCAAGGGTGGCAGAGTCGAGAGCTGCCGAAAACACCAAAGCAGCCCCTGCAAAAAGTAGGGCTGTCCCAGGGGGGCTGCCATGGTGAGTTGCCCACTCGGTTTATGTGTTTCGCGGTTTTCCAAACCACCACGGTGATGTCACCTCCTCTAAGAAGCCTTCCGTTGCTCTTCTCGCCCTCCAGTACCCCACACTGAAGTTCCATAGCTCCAGCTTGCCACTTCCGTCTTACGGATTGTGCAAGACTTTGTGACTCGATTGTGAGTTTAGTGCCTGTGTCTCACCACCACCCCCTAAACCAAATTGGGGCCTCCCTTAAGACAGGAAGGGACAAAGCCCAGAGCTCCTTTCTGGGCCCCCTGTCACCTGGTCCATGTCACTCATTCCAACCTACCCCCTAATCCCAGCACCTTCACCTCTTGCTTGGCCTCCTCTCTGGTCTCCCAGCTTCCTGCCACTGACAGTCCATTCTTCCCAACAGCCACAGAAGTCATCCTAAAATCCAAGCCCTGTGGTATCACTGTCCTGCTGGAAAATCGTCAGTGGCTACCCTATTGGCAAACCCTAACCCAGCCTCCAAGATGCTATGTGAGCCCCACTCTCCAGCCTCATTTCCTACTATTCGCTTAGAGTTTCTTTCCGGCCTCAAACCTGCCGCGTTCGTGCTGTGCTCCGTTGGTTTCTCCCAGAAGCAGACCCTGAGACAAGGAGTGACTCCAGATAGTTTATTTGGAAGGTGATCTCAGGAAGCACTGGGTACAGAGTAGGAAAGTGAGACAGAGAAGGGAAGCAAACCAGTACAGGTTGCGTAAGCATTGCTACTGTGAGCAACTGGGACTCGGTTCCGTCAGGCCTCTGGGAGACTGTAGAACTCACCACAGGGATGGCTCACCCGAGGGGAGAAGGAGCTGGGATGTTTATCTATCTATCTTCTAGCATTGGTTGAGGGCTTTGGGGCTTATCTCCCTGTAATCTGCCATGCCTCGACAAAGCCCTAGGACAGGGAATCACAGGTGCTAACAATAGAAAGCCTCTGCATTGTGGACAGGGGCACCTCTGCTATAATCTAGGCTGTTCTAGAATGTTCTTTTACTTGGCTAAATCCAACTCATCTTTTAGTTCTCAGTTTAAATGTAGCGTCCTCCAAAACTCTCCTAACCCATTCTCATCTAAATTGCATCTCTTCCCATAACTGTATTTTCCATTTATATTATAATTATGCACCTTTCTGGGCTATAGGTTTCATGAAAGCAGGGACCATGGACGTTTTTTATTTCCCCAACCAAGCACAGTGCATGGGACAGAAATACTCAGTAAACACTGTTGTATGAATAAATCAGGACGTTCCCCTGGAATATGAGTTGCATGAGGACAGAGATTTTTTTTTCCTGTTTTATTTATTGCTTTATCCCCAGTGCCTCTCATGTGGTGGGTGTCAGATATTTTTTAAATGAATGAAGGAAAGAAGGAAAATAGTATCAAAACAGGAATTCCTAATTTGTAACCATCAGCCAAATTCAGCCTGCAGACATTTTTGTTTGGCCTCCAGAGTGTTTGAAAAAATGTGAATTTGTCGCCAACATTTAAAAATCAGGAGTTTGCACAGAACAAAACAATCTTGATTTCTATCTCTTCTTGAAAAATGAGGGACTCTGGCAGCCCTCCGTTCCCCTGTGGCAGCAATCAACAGGAGCTAGCTAGTGACTGCCCTCTTTAGCCATCAGAGCCTTCACTGGGTCTGTTTTACCCATTTATGGGACCTTCCTGGCCCCTTCAGCACTCATCCTAAAATTACAGAACCACAGAAGATCAGAGCTGGAAGGCTGGGGAATCGCAAGGTCAATTCGCCTCCACTGTACATAAGGAGAAACTGAGACCCAGGGTGGATGAGCTCATCTAGGAGACAACCAGAGTGAGACCTCGAACTCACCTGCCTCCCTGCATGCTCTCGGAAAATCCAGGGAGAACTGAGGTGAGAGGCTCTCAGAGCCCCAGGTCTCCTGTGCCATCTTCATTACTCTTGTAGAATTTTCCAATTCTTCCTCCAGTTCCCTCTGGAACTGGTGAGGAATGAGTATTTTTGTTTGCTAAATCTGGCAACCCTAAGAGAGACCCCAAATAACCATGGCTTAAAGAAGATAAAAGTTTATTATTCCTCGGTATAGAGTTGATGGTAACACATTATAGTGAGTAACAGTAGGTTTATAAATTGGAATGTGGCCAAAAAGAGTAGTCCAGGGATGTAAATGCCAAGTGAAAGAAAGCTAGAGAATAATCTAGGGACTGAATAGCACAGTAAACCCAGAGGTGGATGAGAATTGTGGTTGATGATACAGATGCAAGACTGTCCTTTGTGAGCTAGAGCAGATGTACATCACTATTGTAGGGTGGTGGGAATGTGGAGATGCATGGGAAAAATACAACTGGAATGACCTATGGACTGGTTAACAGTAATAATGTAATATTCATGCATCTATGCCAAAGATGTACTGTGTTGATAATGGGGAAGTATGGGAAAAGTATGCCAAATGTACACTATGGACCTGGTAATAATCTGAGGATGTTATCTCATAATCTGTAACAAATGTTCCACCACAGTGTGGTGTGTTGATAGAGGAGTGTTGTCTGGGAATTCTGCACATGTGCATGATTGTTTTGTAAGTTTACAACTTCTGTCATAAAAATATATTTTAAAAATAATAATAGGGTGGGTTGGGGCGGGGGAATACACCAAGTGTAAGATAAGGACTATAGTTAGTAGGAAGATTTTTATATTCTTTCATCATTTGTGACAAATGTCTTAGAACAATGCAAGGTGTTGGTGGTGGGTTGATGTATGGGACCCCTGCATGATGTTATACATTTTTACTTTGTAAGTTCACAACTTTTACTAGATACTTATTGTTTATGCATGTTCATATATAAATGATATAAAAAATAGGGTGGGTTGGGGGGGAAATACACCAATTGTAAGATACTTTGGTTGGTAGTAATATTTTGAGGATGCTCTTTAATCATTAATTAAAAATGTTTTACAACAATGCAAGATATTGTTGGTAGGGTGAGGTATGAGAGCCCTGTATGTTATATATGTTTATTTTGTAAGTTCACAACTATTACTATGCACTTATTGTTTATGTATGTTTATGTATAAATGATATCTTTCAATAATTTCTTTAAAAGTTTATTATTTCTCTCTTACCTAACAGTCCAACTTTAAGCATTCAAGCCAGTAAGGCTGCTCCATAGTGCTGGAGACTCAGACTCCCTCTGTCTTGTACTCTGCCACCCCTGCAGCATTGCACTCATTAAGAAGATTATAACATAGCTCTCTGCCATGTCCCTATCCAGCCAGTGGGAAGGGGGAATGGGGAAAAAAGAGTGCACCCTCCCTGTCATGGTTAGGCTAATGTGTCAACTCGGCCAGGTAACTGTGTCCATGTGTTTGGTCCAGCAAGCCTGGGCTAATTGTAATACAAGAGCATTTATGGACTTTGGTCACCAGTGAGTTTACTGCGTGGATGGCTGATTACATAGGCTTCAATCAGGGTGATTGCCGTCAGCAATGGGTGATGCTTTTATCCGATCAGTTGAATACCTTAAAAGGGGAAGTGATTTCAACATCCAGAGAGACTTTCCCAACTCGTCTTTGGACAGCCAACTTCTCCCAGAAACTCATCAAGGAGAGCCCCTGGTTTGCAGCCTGCCTGGACTTGTGCATCCCACAGTCATGTGAGAGACGCTTATAAATTCTCATATTATTGACAGATATCTCCTGTTGATTCTGTTTCCCTAGAGAACCCTGACTCATACACTCCCCTTCTTAGTTTTTTAATTTTTATCTCTCTTTTTTAAGAGCCAGGCCCAGAAGTTGTACACATCATTTTGCTCACATGCCATTGGCTAGAACGTAGTCACATGGCCACATCTAGCTGCAAGGGAGTCTGGGAAAGGTAGTCTTTATTTTGGGTAATCGTGTGTCCAGTTAAAATTCAGGGATTCTACTGCTCTGAAAGGGAGAAAGGAAGAATGGATATCAGAGGACGACTAGCAATTTTTAGTACAAAGTATCACGTACTAAGAGGAAGAACAATGAAAGAGAAAAAGTTTGAGAAAAAAAGAAGTTTTGTCTGAGAGGCCTAGAAGACAACAGGGTTTGTGGGTCTGAAGCTCCAGAGCAAAATCTGGACTACCACTATAAACCTGGAAGTCGGAGAAGTGGGGAAAATCTGAGGAGCAGAAATGATAGCCCTATCTGACAGACAGACAGACTGAGACACAGGGAGGTTATGTAACCAGGACATCCATGAAGAACTAAAACACACGGCTTCTGAATCCTGGTCCACAGCTCTTGCTCTCTGTCCTTCTTCAGGAGCTGCAGCCTTATGGAGGTCATCATTATTTTTTTTAAAGGTTTATTTTATTTATTTATTTTTCCCCACACCCTTGTTGTTTGCACTTATTGTGTCTGTTCGTCATCTTTGTTTCTTTAGGAGGCACCGGGAACCAAACCCAGGACCTCTGATGTGGGAGGGAGGCGCCTTAAGCCACCTCCGTTCCCTGCTTTGTTATGTTTTTCCTCATGTCTCTTGTTACATCATCTTGTCACGTCAGTTTGCCACTCCTGCCTGTTGCGCCAGCTCACTGTCCTGCTTGTCCTCTTCAGGAGGCACCAGGAACTTCTGCTCCCTGCTTTGTTGTGTCTCTCATTATGTTTTTCTTCTTGTGTCTCTTGTTGTGTCAGCTTGCTGCGCCTGCCTGTCATGCAAGCTCGCTGTCTTGTTTAGGAGGCACCGGGAACCGAACCACAGACCTCCCATGTGGTAGGTGGGAGCCCAATCACTTGAGCCACATCCACTTCGGTCATTCTTAATAGCCAATATCAAGCAGAACTCTCAGTTTAAAGCACAGAGTGCTTAAGCTACAAGGAGAATTTATTGGTTCACAATAATTGAAAACCCATGATGTACCTTGGATTCAGGTCTGGCTGGCCAAGAGCTCAAGCAGTGTTCTCAGGACGTGGCCTTTCTGCATCCCTCAGCAGATTTAGTCCATTTGGCAATTCCCCCTCAGCAATCTCAACTGAAAAAAAGGAGCTTGTCCTTCCCAAATTCCAGGACAGCTCCCAGGCTTGAATCTTATTGGCCCGAACTGGTTCACGCAGCCATACACCAGCCTCTGTGGCTCAGATTGGCCATCTTAGATCAAGGGCCCACTCCTGGCTCCAAGAGGGTGGAGGAGCAGGTCAGCTCCGTCCCAACCAAATGGACTGAGTGGGGGAGGGATGGCTCCCCAAAGGAAACAAAAGTGCCATTTCCAAAAGAAAGTGAAGAACGTGGACGTCCAGTCAACGGGCTCGGAAGGCCGAGGCCCCCCGCGCATCCACGCCAAAGACCAGTGGCTGTTTGCTTGTGCCATTGGGCGGAGCATCGTGCAGGAAGTAGACGTCCTACCATACAATTGTGGTCCTGGCCAAAAGGGGAACTTGCTATTACTTAGGAAAATAAGAACAACAGCACCAAAATGATTAAGGAATGATTCAAAACAGAGGGAGCTTGAATTTTAAAGCAGAAACTGGACTCTCTTCCTGTTCCCAGTCAGGGGATATGCGGCTCGAGGCTGCCATCGCTCTACTTCCTTTCTGTCCCTTCCACCCCGGTGGTGCTCGGAGCCAGAGCTTCCCTTTGGCAGCTCCATCTCCCTGCATCTTGTGGATCTACTAAATATTCCGTGGAGAGCTGGAGCAACGTGGCCAACGATGGCTGCCCCTTTCTTATCCCCTCTTCCCCATTCTCTACCTCTGAAGCCCCTGAACTCTGTTTTTTCCAGCATGGATTATGCAGGGTGGTCAGGAGCCTTTTCCTGTGGCCAGAAGGGATTATTAGAAGGCTTCACCTGCAGTGCTCCGGGGGCTCACGGTAAATCATCCCTGACTCCTCCTTCTGTGCCTTGCCTCCCGGCAGCCCAGCACCAATTGGAAGCTCAACTCTAGGACCAGCTGGTCCCACAGCTTTATTGAGATATAATTCCTGTACCACAAATTCACCCTTTTAAACAAGTTTACAGTTCAGCAGTTTTTAGTATATTCATAGAGTGGTACAGTCATCACCACTCTCTAATTCCAGAACTTTTTCATCACCCCAAAAAGAAACTCCATACCCATTAGCAGTGAGTTCCCCCGCCCCTCCACCCAGCTCTGGCAACCACTAATCTACTTCCTGTCTCTATGGATTTGTCTATTCTGGACTTTCCATATAAATGGAATGATATAATATGTGGTCTTTTGTGACTGGCTTCTTCCACTTAGCATAATGTTTTCAAGGTTCGTCCATGTTGTAGCATATATCATTATGCCCTTCCTTTTATGGCCACATAATACTCCATCATGTGGACATACTACATTTTGTCTATCCATTCATCAGTTGTTGGGCCGTTGGATTGTTTCCAGTTTGGGGCTATTATAAATAATACTGCTATAACCTTTGAGTACAAGTTTTGATGTAGATGTGTATTTTCAAGTCTCTTGAGTATATATATATATATATACATGGGAATGGGATTGGTGGATCTTATGCTAACTCGAGAACTCCCTGATTGTTTTCCAAAGTGGCCGCAAAGTTTTCCACTCCCTCCAGCAGCGCAGGAGGGTTTGCATTTCTCACCAATACTTATCATCTGTCTTTTTTACTATAGCCATCCTAGTGGGTGTGAAGTAGTATTTCATTGTGATTTTGTTGTTGTTGTTTGTTGTTTTAAGGAGGCACCAGGGATTGAACCAAGACCTTGTACATGGGAAGCAGTTGCTCAGCCACTGAGCGACCCCCACTCCCCTCACTGTGGTTTTGATTTGCATTTCCCTAATAGCTAATGGCACTGAGCATCTTTTCAGGTGCTTACTGGCCATTTGTATGTCTTCTTTGGAGAAATAGCTATTCAAGTCCTTTGCCCATTTTTTAATTGGGTTTTTATCTTTTTACTGCTTAGTTGTAAGAGTTCTTTATATATTCTGGACACCAGTCCATTGTCAGAGATATGATTATGATTTGCAAACATTTTCTCCCATTCAGGGGCTTGTCTTTTCACTTTCTTGATCATGTCCTTTGAAGCACAAAAGTTTTCAATTTTGATGAAGTCCAATTTATCTATTTTTTTTTTCTTTTATTGCATGTACTTTGGGTATCATATCTAAGAAATTGCTGTCAAACCCAGGGTCATGAAGATTTACTCCTTTGTCTTCTTCTGACTTTTATCATTTTAGCTCTGACATTAGGTCTGTGACTCATTTTGAGTTCTTTTTGTTTATGGTGTGAGGTAAGAGTCCAACTTCATTCTTTTGCATGTGGTTATCCAGTTGTCCCAGCACCATTTGTTGAAAAGACTCTTCTTTCCCCATTGAATTCTCTCAGCCTCCTTGTTGAAAATCCATTGACCATACATCTAAAGATTTATTTCAGTACTCTCAATTCTATTCCATCAGTCTGTATGTCTATTCTTATGCCAGGACCACACAATCTTGATTACTGTAGCTGCAAAGATTTGAAACGGGAAGCTTGAGTCCTCCAGCTTCCTTCTTAGGACTAGTCTTAACCTGTTTTGATAAGTATCTTAGGGGCCACATGTTTCCTTCTGCCTCAGGTTCCGTGGCCGGCACTGTACCAGCAGGCACCCGGGGGTCTCATTCACGGGGGTACCTGCAGGGCCTAGAACTGTGCCAGGCTCATAGTAGATATTTGTTGATTGCATGAATGTTATCGAGAGAATATTTGAAGTGTTGTAACAGGGAGAAATCTCAGCCCACATAGAGCACATGAAATAGAATTTTTTTTTTTTCTGGAATGCAATTACAAGCCTTCCTTCTGCTGGGTCGCCCTTCCTCCTTCTCTGGATTGTATCAGAGTTCCAGGGGGCTCATGCAGCACCCAGGATTTGGGTAGGTACTCATAGCCTTCAAGTCTTCTGTCCACCCAGGACGCTGCACCACTTAGGTGTGCCCAGTTCCCGTCCCCAAGGGCACTTCAGGCCTGGTGGCACCTGGACAGTCAGCCGAGCTGTCTGTGGGGCTTGGCCCCCCACCTGGGCATTCCTTCTCTTAGGTTTCATTTCCTTGCAGGGGCGATGGGGTGCAGGGGCCTCTGAAAATCCTTTTCCTAGGTCAACTTCAGCTGTTGGGAAATTAGGCCAAGAAATCAGTGCTACTCACCACCACCCAAGGCCAAGAAATTCAAAACTTGCCACCTCGTGAGGGACAGACTGGGAAACAGGGAACTGAGGGAGAAAAGGAGGGGAATAACACATCTTGCCCCACATTCTTTTTGGAGGATGCAGCAGATCCTTCGTGGAACAAATTGGGGCAGAAGAGGGGCTACTCAGAAAAGCCGGGAAGGGTGTTCTCCATTGTCACGGTGATTGAGGGTGCTACAGCAAGCGCAAGGGCTTGAGGGCAGCGTGGCTGAAGCAGAGCGGGCGAGGGGAGAGTGATAACTCAACAGGCTTTTATTCCGAGGTGGGGGCCGAGGCGGTTTGGAGTAGAGGAAGGACAGGCCTGAGGTAGAGTTTTTTTGTTATTTTTTTTTTTTCCT
>JAQZBX010108105.1:0-10584 GCA_029593785.1 Cabassous unicinctus
AAAAAAGAAAAACAAACAAGCAAAAAGAACAAAAATAACAAAAAAAAAGCTATGGTGAGGACTTCAAAATTTACTTTTGAAGACTTTGAGCAGAGAAGTAACAAGAGCTGATATAAGTTTTAAAATAATTAGTCTTAAATTGCATTATTTATTGGAGAATAAAAGGGATTAAGAGTAGATTCAGAGACACTGTTTAAGAAGGTGTTTTGTTAGTCTAGGTGAGAAATGTTGATGTCTTGGACTAGGATGGTAGTGGTGAGTTAGTGAGAATATTGTTGTATTTGGAATATATATTTAAAATAAAGTCAACAGGATTTATTAATAGATTATTTGTGTGGGATGAGAAGTGAGGGCAATGTGAGTATACAGCTGGGCACCAAATTTTACAGGATGGAGTGTGGCCATGAAAGATTCACTGCTCTCTCCTTTATATATCCTAGTTTCATTGCCTCTTTGGCTGAACCTGACTTTCTTACCTTTCTGCCTTTGTGAGGATTTTTTTCTCTTCAGGAATTGCCGCTTCCTGATCCTGTCCCACTGACCTTGGGACTAGATCCAGACTTTACTACCAAACTGACCATCCAAGGCATAACTCCCTCGTCTCCAGGAATAGACCTTGGACATTTGCTTTGACCTCTGTAGAGTCATCTGTGGAACCCACAGCAGATATCTAGCTGTCAAGGATGCAGCTACAGCAACTGACCAGGAAGCTACCTTCATCCTCTCACTGGCACTACAGGATGACATAACCAGGAGTGACCCCCGCCACTCTGAGGACACTCAATGAGTCTCCAGTTTAAGGCTGTCCAGGTCCACCCATGGAGCTGAGAGTAGGGCAGGTTTTTCCCAAAGCATATGGTGTAAGTGGATATGTTAATGAAAACTAACGTTCTTTCTCCAAGAGCTCTGGGAAATGCATGCTGAGTGGCCTGAACAGAAAATATCCACTAGATGAGGGGAGAGCAGCAGCATGTTCAAGTCACAGCAGAGAGAAAAATACTTTGGGGCATCTGTGGTCCATGAACAATGACATATCCAAGGGCAACTATTAGAAGAACACGATGTAAACAATCTATTCCGAGATTATTTATAGTTAGACTTCTTCAAGGACACATACTTAGGTATGTGGGTTTAAGTCAGAGCTATTTCTACCAAGAAACAGAAGCTTTCTTAAAAACAAAACAACAACAACAAAAAAACAAAACAAAACAAAACAAAAAAAGGCCTGGGTTGATCTTTGTTTCAACTCATTTTAGAAACAAACCATTTCTCTCTCCAACTGACGGCAGTACTAGCTCTGCTTTAGCTTTAAAGATCACAGTTGCAGATGGGAAATGGACTGGTCTTACCAAATACCATGCTATGTTAGAACCAAAAGGGATCTCAGAGGCTATTCAGTCCAATTTTTCAGAGATGAGGAGTAAAGTCTTAAGTAGAATTCTTGATACAAAATTACATGCACATCTGAAGGTTTATCTAACTTCTTAGTATATACCATATGGCTATAAATGCCCATTATTTGCTTAATCCATGTCTGAATGAAAATTTTTTATTGAGTACCTATCACATAACAGGAACCATTCTGGTCTGATAATACAGGAGTGAAAAAGACAGACATAGTGCTTCCTATCAGAGTCTAGAGCAAAGAGGTGGAAAAGACTCAAGTTAAGAGTCAAATAAATAATTTAGAATTTGTGATGAATACTATAAAGAAAACCAAACAAGGGTGGTATAGACTTGTGAAAAGCAGACAGGAGTTATTTTAGATAAGAAAGAATTCTCAGAAGAATAAATAATTCAAGTAATTTAACTCAAAGTAATCTGAGAAAATCTTGACAGGCCTGGTTCAGCTCTAGCCCCTAAAGACATCCTGCTTTAGCCCCTGGGGACAACTTAGGTCTGGAAATTGGAGAGGATCCTAGAGCTATTCTTCTGATTACTTCTCACAGGTCAAGGATTCCCTAAGTGACTGGGAGCTTCATCAATTCAGCATGGCCCAGTTTTATGGAGCCCATTGCCAAGAACAGAGTAAGAAAATGGAGGATACTTTCAGGGATGCATGTACAGTTGTTTGGTTGTACACTGCATAATTTATAGAGGTCATCATTCTCATAGACTCAATTGAACAAAACTGTACATGGTGGCCTTGACTGTTTTACTTTGACCAAGACAAAGTTTCATTTTAATGTGATTTTTCTCCTTTAATTTATCTTATGAAATAGTTTGGGTTGGGGCAGAGTTGGAATAACAGTAGAGAAGGCAGATTTGAGAAAGATAGTAGATTCTGTTTAGTCTAATCTCATCCCTCCAGTTAAACTCTACAGTGGCAGACTGGAGGGAGGGAGCACCAGGACATTCAAATTTCATGTACTTTAGCCCTGTATGTGTCCAAACATAATCATCCGTGCTGAACTTGGTATCCTGAAGCCTTGAGGGGCTCTTTAGCAGCTCTTTCTTCCAGGAGTGAAGCCAGAAATTTCATGCTGTTGATGCACTTCTAGGTATTATGGATAACTTGGAAAGCTTGGATATCATTGGTGTCATCCTCCTACCCCCAACCTAGTGATAATATATATTTATTCACCTGACCTTTGTCCACCCTCCCTTTCTTCTCCTCCAACCCTAAGCTACCTGCACATAGAATCTTTGATTCACTCAAGCCTTCCAGAGCCCCTAGAACACGGCCTTACATTTAATAAGCACTCAATAACAGTTCCTTCTATGAATGAAATGGCAATTCACAGAACTTAATGTGATCGTGAGTCAAGCCTCTTCAACTGGGGCCTCCCAGAGAGGGTTGACTCCTGGTCCTCCAGCAGAACAATCCAGTGTCCTTGAGCTGAGAAAAATCTGGAGTTTCCCAACTGGGGAAGTTGAAAATCCAGCATTAGGATCAGGTGAGGCTGGAAACACAACCCCCTAGGAATGCACCTTCCAGTGGGATCCTGAAGGCCTCTGCCTGAGTTGGGGTGATAGACTAGGATGGGGGCTTCTTGGGACAACTCTTCACTGGCAGTGGCAGTGGTCTGAAAATCTCACAAGCTTCACCCATCCAGTGTGCCCAGGACTCTAGCCAAGCATTGGTTTTCAAAGGGAAACCCTACTTTTCTCTGCTTTTCATTTTCAGCCTTTGAATCAAAAGGACAGTCTATTCTGAATCAAAAACATACCGAATGACCTTTTCCAAATGGAAGGCAAGGTGCCCATAGTCCACAATTTTAATACAAATCAATTCCTTTCCTAGCATGAAAAACCAATGAAAATAACTTCCCGGGAATGCCAGAGGGCGATATGAAGGGCTCTTTGGATATCTTCAATGTTCAGTGGTTGGTCCCTGACAAAGGTAAAACAGTACTTCTCTTGCTGGCTTCTGAGCAGTTTGTGGGGCTCTGTGTACCAAATTTCAACAAAACACCATTGTGAGATGACGAGCCCAGTGCTTTGCGTGTAGGGCAAAGCTGTGCTGGTGTATGGTGTGCAGCCGCGAATGTTGCAGATGCCTGCTGCTTGGAAAGAATTGCAGTGCAATTAAAAGACTTTCTGAAGGCTGGCAATATTGTTCCTTCCTTTGCCATTTTATATGAGCAGGAGGATTAATTAGCTTTGGCTTTATAGGGTTATATCTAAATCCATATGTTTTGGGTTAGATATTTCTTTTTACTAGATTAGTCAGACTTATTCCCAACCGTGAAGTCTGCCTCTTGGGATTCATTTGTGCCTGCCTGATTGCTTCTTGTTTGCTGCAGTGTGTGATCCAGGGCTGACACCAGCACCATTTACAGCAAGACTGACTCTGTCCTTACCTCACACTATTGCTCTGAGGAAGAAATGAAAAAGGAAATGGGCAGGGATTTAGAATAAGGGGCAGTCTCGGTGGCAGAATTTCTTTTGTTTTTGTCAATTTCTGCAAATGACTCTTCAAAACAGTCTTATTTTCCCAATTGCATTTCTTTGATATTTCTTTGTTCTCACACTTTTATAGGAGAGAAAAAAAGACAAAACTCTTTGCAGCAGGAACATCTTAATTTTTTAATTTTTTTATTTTTTTATTTTTTACTAGAGAAGTTGTGGGTTTACAGAACAATCATGCATCAAATACAGGATTCCCATATACCACCCTATTATTAACACCTTGCATTTAATAATGTGGTACATTTCTTACAATTGAGGACAGCACATTTTTATAATTGTACTATTATCTATATAGTCCATGGTTTAACTTAGGGTTACTGTTTGTGTTGTGCAGTTCTATGGATTTTTTTTTTTTAAAGTATTCTAGTAGCATATAAAACCTAAAATATCCCCTTTCAATCACAGTTAAATATTTAATTCAATGCTGTTAATTACATTCACAATATTGTGTTACCACCACCGCCATTCATTACCAAACCTTTTTCATCTTCTCCAATAGAACCCTGTCCATTTTCAGCCTTAACTCCTTATTCCCAACTCCCACCCTGTCCCCTGGTAGCCTACATTCTAGATTCTGACTCTATGAGTTTGCTTATTCTAATTATTTCATATCAATGAGATCATACAATATTTGTCTTTTTGTGTCTGGCTTATTTCATTCAACATAATGTCTTCAAGGTTTATCCATGTTGTCAGATGTATTAAAACTTCATTCTTTTTTTTACAGCTGAATAATAGTCCATTGCGTGTATATATCACATTTTATTTATCCGGTCATCTATTGATGGATACTTGGGTTGCTTCTACCTTTGGGAATTGTGAATAATGCCACTATAAGCTCAGTGTGCAAATATCTGTTCTAGTCTCTCTTTTCAATTCTTTAGGGTATATACCTAGTAGTGGGATTGCTAGGTCATATGGTGATTCTATATTTAACTTTCTGAGGAATTGCCAAACTGTCTTCCACAGTGGCTACACCATTTTACATTCCCATCAGCAATAAATGAGGGTTCCTATTTCTCCACATCCTCTCCAACACTTATAATTTTCTGTTTTTTAAAAAATAATATCCATTCTAGTGGGTATGAAATTATATCTCATTGTGGTTTTGAATTGTATTTCTCTAATAGCTTGTGTTATTGAGCATCTTTATTGTTCCTTTTGTCCATTTGTATATCTTCTTTGGAAAAATGTCTCTTCAAGTCTTTTGCCCATTTTAAAATTAGATTGTTTGTCTTTTTATTGTTGAATTGAAAGATTTCTTTATATATTCTGGATAGTAAACCCTTATCAGAGATGTGGTTTCCAAATATTTTTTCCCATTGTGTAAGTTGTCTTTTTTTTTTTTTTTTTTAAGATTTATTTTATTTATTTATTCCCCCCACCCTGTGTTGTTTTGGGCTCACTGTCTGCTCTCTGTGTCTATCCGCTGTGTGCTCTCTGTGTCTGCTCATCTTCTCTGTAGGAGGCCCCGGAAACTGAACCCAGGACCTTCCATGTGGGAGAGAGGTGCTCAGTCTCTTGAGCCACCTCAGGTCCCTGCTTGTTGTGTCTCTCATTGTCTTTCCTCTTTGTGTCTCCTTGTTGCGTCATCTTGTTGTGTCAGTTTGCCAAGCCTGCCCATCGCGCCAGCTCACTGTCTTGCTCGTCTTCTCCAGGAGGCACTGGGAACTGAACCCAGGACCTCCTATGTGGTAGGTGGGAGCTCAATCGCTTGAGCCACATCTGCTTCCCATAGGTTGTCATTTTACCTTCACAATAAAGTCCTTTGAGGTACAAATTTTTCAATTTGATGAGGTCCCATTTATCTAATTTTTCTTTTGTGTCTTGTGCTTTGCATATAAAGTCTAAGAAATCATTGCCTCATACAAGGTCTTGAAGATGCTTCTTTATGTTTTCTTTTAGGAGTTTTATAGTTCTGGCTCTTATATTTAGGTCTTTGATTCATCTTGAGTTGATTTTTGTCTATGATGTGAGGTAGGGGTCTACCTTCATTCTTTTGCAAATGGAGATCCAATTTTCCCAGCACCATTTTTTCAATATTTATTTTAAAAAATATCAATGTTACATGTTACTCAGTTAACACAAGACAACACAGACAATAACAATACATCTGCTTTAGTCAGCAATTACACTCCCCCATTATTTTTGTTCATTTTTCAGTCTTGTGGAATTTGGGACAATGTCTGCTCTGACTATTTCAGACTGAGAAAGGGCAGAGGAATGGAATTGTTTTGCTTGCAGTTGAAGGTACTCCTTCCTTTTGGGCTGGGGTTGGTCCATCATCATTGCTTTATAAGTTGCCCAGGGCAGGCCCAAAGAACTGGAGAGTAGGAATTGGCTGCATATCTGCTGGGTTTCAGAGATCCACCAGCATAGGAACAATCCAAAGGTTTTAAGTCTCTGAGAAAAGTACCTAACAAGTAAATTGAAAATTAAATGTTTAAGTAAAAGAAGTAGAAGAATCATGATAAAGGGATTTATACCTAAGTGTAACTACATTATATTGGGGAAATAGCTTTTCATATATCCTATGATAGAGCTTGCCAAAGGGGTATTGATTTCATGTGGCCGTGTGGCTTGCCTATGATGTCTGGATGTCCCTAGGGCCTTCAGGAGCACTTTGTTTGGGGATTTGTTTACTGTGGCATTTTGTGGAGTCTGGCTGAGACTTGCATAAGTGTAACCTCTGGAATGACCTCCTGACTCACTTTGAAATCTCTTTGCCATAAAAACTCTATTTTATTTAATAGTTCTCCCTTTTGATCAAGGTCTTTCTTCAAATGCATCACTGATTAACACTTGGTAATAATCTCTTGGTGCCAGGGAGGCTCACCCCTGGGTGTCATGTCCCATATTGGGTAGGTGAGGGGGGGAGGAAGTAATTTATTTGCAGTGTTTGGCTTAGAAAGAGGACATATTTGAATAACAAGGAAGTTTTCAGGAGGTAACTCTTAGACATTAATTATAATTAGGCTTAGTTTCAATTACAGGAATAAGGTTCATAAGTGCAATCATAAGATTGAGGGCTTGTCTTATTAGCCTATTTTCCTTTATTAGGCAAGGCTTATATGTTCCTGAGCTTCTGGCCATCTTATTTGAGAAAGTAGTACAACTTCCTCTACCTATCCAGAAAACATACTTATGGCAACAAGGCTACATACACAGAAGAATGTAGCTATATCATGATCAAGCTGTTTAAAAGGCCCTGTCTGTCTAGACACCTGACTGTGTAAAACAGCATAACTTACAGGGAAATTTGGTTTTCTGTGGCATTTAACATTTTTCTAGTAATAAAATATGCAACATTCCCCATCCCGGCCCCTATTGTTGAAACTTAACATTGGTCATCACCATTTGTTGAAGAGACTATTCTTTCCCAATTGAGTGGTCTTTGCCCCCAGGTGAAAAATCAGTTGGCCATAAATGTGAGAGTTGATTTCTGAGCTCTCAATTTGATTCCATTTCTTTATATGCCTGTCCCTGTGCCAGTACCATGCTGTTTTTTTGTTTTGTTTTGTTTTTTCTATTTTTTTCCTTCCTTAGTTTTTTTTCCCTTTATTTTGTACATTTAATAATTGAAAATATAAACAATTAAAAACTAAAAAGTAAACACAGATTAATAAATATATACATTTCTCAATTAAATGTACTGGATACATATAAATTTTTTTTTTGAATCAAACAATATGTTACACAATATATTTGGTTCATAGTAACACATTCATACAGTATTTGTCCTTTTGTGTCTGGCTTGCTTTGCTCAGCATAATGTCCTCCAGGTTCATCCATGTTGCCATATACTTTACGACTTCATTTCTTCTTACTTCTGCATAATATTCCATCGTGTGAATAGACCACAGTTTGTTTATCCACTTGTCTGTTGATGGACACCTGGGTTATTTCCAGCTTTTGGCAATGGTGAATAATGTTGCTATGAACATCAGTGTGCAGGTGTCTGTTCATATCACTGCTCTCAGTTCTTCTGGGTATATACCCAGTAATGGTATTACTGGGTCATGTGGCAAGTCTATATTCAACTTCTTTAGGAACTGCCAGACAGTCATCCATAGTGGTTGTACCATTCTACAGTCCCACCAACAGTGAAGAAGTGTTCCTATCTCTCCACATCCTCTCCAACACTTGTAGTTCTCTGTCTTTTTAATAGGGGCCATTCTGATAGGTGTGAAATGATATCTCATTGTAGTTTTGATTTGCATTTCCCTAATCATGAGTGATGTTGAGCATTCCTTCATGTGTTTTTTTGCCATTTGTGTTTCTTCTTTGGAGAAATGTCTATTCAAGTCTTTTGCCCATTTTTTAATTGCGTAGTTTGTCTTTTTATTGTTGAGTTGTAACATCTCTTTATATATCCTGGATATTAAACCCTTATCAGATATGTGATTTCCAAATATTTTTTCCTATTGAGTTGGCTGCCTTTTCACCCTTTTGACAAAGTCCTGTGAGGTGCATAAGTGTTTAATTTTGAGGAGGTCCCATTTATCTATTTTTTCTTTTGTTGCACATGCTTTGGGTGTAAGGTCCAAGAAACCACCACCTACGACAAGGTCTTGAAGATATTTCCCTATATTTTCTTCTAGTAGTTTTATGGTCCTGGCTTTTATATTTAGATCTTTGATCCATTTTGAGTTGATTCTTGTATAGGGGGTGAGATAGAGGTCCTCTTTCATTCTTTTGTTATAGATATCCAGTTTTCCCAACACCATTTGTTGAAGAGACTGTTTTTTCCCTTTAGTGTAGGCTTGGTAGGTTTGTTAAAAACCAGTTTGACTGTATAGGTGAGAGTTTATTTCTGGGTTTCAATTCTATTCCACTGATTGATGTGTCTATCTTTATGCCAGTATCATGCTGTTTTGACCACTGTAGCTTTGTAATATGTTTCAAGGTCAGGCAGTGAAATTCCTCCCATGTCGCTCTTCTTTTTTAGAATGCTTTTGGCTATTCGGGTGCACTTACCCTTCCAGATGAATTTGGTAATTGCCTTCTCTAATTCTGTAAAGTAAGCTGTTGGGATTTTGATTGGTATTGCATTGAATCTATAAATCAGTTTGGGCAAGATTGACATCTTCACGATATTTATTCTTCCAATCTGTGAACATGGAATGTCTTTCCATTTGTTTAGGTATTTTTAATTTTTTTTTTAGCATTGTTTTGTAGTTTTCTGCATATAGATCCTGTACTTCTTTGGTTAAATTAACTCCTAGGTATTTGAGTCTTTTTGTTGCTTTTGAAAATCTATTTTTTCCCCTGATTTCCTTTTTCAGGTTGCTCAGTACTAGTGTACAAAAACATTACTGATTTTTGCATGTTGATCTTGTATCCTGCCACTTTGCTGAACTCATTTATTAGTTCAAGTAGCTTTGTCATGGATACTTCAGGATTTTCTAAGTACAGGATCATGTCATCCGCAATGAGAGTTTTACTTCCTTTTTTCCTATTTGGATGCCTTTAATTTTTTTTTCTTGTCTAATTGCCCTAGCTAGAACTTCTAGTATAATGTTGAATAACAGTGCTGACAGTGGGCATCCTTGTCTTGTTCCCGATCTTAGAGGGAAAGCTTTCAACCTTTCCCCATTGAGTATGATGTTGGCTGTGGGTTTTTCATATATGCCTTTTATCATATTGAGGAATTTTCCTTCTATTTCTATCTTTTGAAGTGTTTTTATCAAAAAAATGATGCTGGATTTTGTCGAATGCCTTTTCTCCATCTATTGAGATGATCATGTGTTGTTGTTTTTTTCCTTCAATTTGTTAATGTGGTGTATTACATTGATTGATTTCCTTATGTTGAACCAGCCTTGCATACCAGGAATAAATCCCACTCAGTTGTGATGTATAAGTCTTCTGATATGCTGTTGGATTCGATTTGCAAGTATTTTGTTGAGAATTTTTGCATCTATGTTCATTAGAGAGATTGGTCTCTAATTTTCTTTTCTTGTAGAATCTTTATTTGGCTTTGGTATTAGGGTGATGTTGGCTTCATAAAATGTGTTGGGTAATTTTCCCTCCTCTTCAATTTTTTGGAAGAGTTTAAACAGGATTGGTGTTAATTCTTTTTGAAATGCTTGGTAGAATTCATCTGTGAAGCCATCTGGTCCTGGATTTTTCTTTGCTGGGAGATTTTTGATGACAGATTCAATCTCCTTAAATGTGATTGGTTTGTTAAGTTCTTGTATTTCTTGTAGTGTCAGTGTAGGTTGATTGTGCATTTCTAGAAATTTGTCCATTTCATCTAGGTTGTCTAATTTGTTGGCATATAGTCTCTCATAATATCCTCTTATGGTTCTTTGTATTTCTGTGGGGTCATTTGTAACTCCCCGCCTTCCATTTCTGATTGTATTTATTTGCATCTTCTCTCTTTTTTTTCTTTATTAGTCTAGCTAGGGGTTTGTCAATTTTATTGATCTTCTCAAAGAACCAGCTTTTGGTTTTGTTGATTTTCTCTATTGTTTTTCTGTTCTCATTTTCATTTATTTCTCCTCTAATCTTTATTATTTCTTTCCTTCTGCTTGCTTTGGAATTGGTTTGCTGTTTTTTTTTTTCTTTCTTTCTAGTTTCTCTAGTTGTTCAGTTAAATCTTTGAGTTTAGCTCTTTCTTGTTTTTTAATATAGGCATTTAGGGCTATAAATTTCCCTCTCAAGCCTGCCTTC
>JAQZBX010108106.1:0-10500 GCA_029593785.1 Cabassous unicinctus
TTTTTAATTATTTCAAATTTCTGGGAAACTTTCTGATGGTAAAATATGAAGTAATGATTTTAGCTTTTCAAGTTGATTGAATAATTTTAATAATTGAACTAGTTAAAAAGTTAAAAGTTCTAACTAGTTATTCATCCCTTTATTCACTGATAAAGATGGTGTTATAGGAGAAAAAAAATAATCTTCCAAAATTTTGAATCCTTTTTGAAAAGTTCTTTGTTCTTTAGCTTATGAATTTCAGATCTAGACTTTACCTTTAGGATTGGTATAAGTGATTTGTTGCTATGACAATGAGTAAGGAAATTTACAACAGAGCCTAATTTATACAGAGGTGAAAGTCCACTGTGCTGCTAAAAAAGAGCCTGCCTTCAGGGCTTCTTACTTCTATATCGGTTATATTTCTTCTCAAACAAAACAAAACAACAAAAAAGTTATCTCAGAGCTGTTTGAAAGGAAATTCAATTCAATTACTTTTATTTAGTGCCTTGCTTGTGTCCTGTTCCTTTTCTGTAACATAGTTTCAAAGTATTATTCTTATTTGTAGACACCTGTAGCCCTCTCATTTTGTGTTATGTGTATATTATTGCCTAGAGACAGCATGACAATAGTTTTAAAAAGGGAGTTGTACAGGGAGAACAAGTCACATACATAATAAGTGCCTTAACTTCTCTGTACTTGTGATTCCTTATCTATAAAAAAGGGAAACTATTATCTTTTTCTTAAGGTTTTACTAATTAAATTAGAATGTACATAAAGGGCCACTGCATAATTCCATGGTGTGGACACACAGAGTAAGGAAGTTCTCGGTAAATATTAATTCCTTCTTGAGGGACATTCCACCAAACACCCCATCCTGACCATTACCCCCCATCACTAACACACTCTTGCTGGGTGGAATTAAAAGGAAGAAGGAGTCTCTTGTGGGCGGGAAGTAACACCCCTCTTCCCTCTCTTCCCTGCTCTCATTAATGTCAGACCAGCCTGACAAGTGAGCACCAGCAGAGCCAACGCCATCTTCTACCCTTAGAAACTAAAACAACTCCTTGATCTGATACTAGCCAACTTTCTTTTCATGCCATAAAGTTTTTTTGTTTTGTTTTAGAGTAAAATAGCTGAATTCCTTAGTTCTGTAGCTACTTTTGAAACACTGTTTCAAAAAAGAATCCTCTCTTATGACATTGACTGGCTCTGCCTTTTTTTCCCCCTCTCTGATTATGGACATGATAGATGCCACTGCTGTAACTTTTTTTAATAAGCCATTTTTTATTCCCTAAGGAACTCATTTATTTTATAGAACTCACAAAATAAAAACCACCCTTTAATCCTAACACTGATGTTGTCTTTATTATATTTCACACTATCCTATGGTTATATAAAGATGCCCCCCACCACTTAGACTCTTGCTGTAGACACTCTTGTAACTTTTTTCACTCAATTTTAGACCATGAATATCTCAATATATCTGTAAATATTGATATCACAGTGCAGGATTGTCCAGTGAAAGGAATTCTAGACTCAGAGAGTCCTGGGTTTGAATCTGTTTCTGCCAACAAGCCTTAATTTGCTCACCAGTAAAATGAGGATAATAGTAGTATGTACCTTCTAGGATTTTTATGAATATAGTATGAGTTGAGGAATATCAACTTGGAAGTGTCTGACACATAGTAAAAAATAAATTTTAACTATTTAAAATAATCATTTTTAAGAGCTATATAATTTTCCATTTTATGTATATACCACAATATATTCACCTCTCCTGTATTAATGAGATATTAGACATTTAGGTTATTTCCAGTTTCCCAATATTATAAAAACAACTTTGCATTATACATCCTTGCATCTAAATCTTTGTGTACAACCTTTTTACTTAGGATAAATTTCCAGATATAAAATTGGTGTGTCAAAGGGAATGTTTATTTCTAAGGCTTTTAATAGTATTACTAAATGATCCTCCAAAAAAGTTGTAGAACTTTAATATTCTTTGTTGTTGTTTAAAGTAATTCATCTTGAGTCATCTTTCAAAGTGATATATTTAAAATTTATATTGCTAACTATATTAATATATTACAGGGCAGTTAAATCATCATTTTTATCATAATTCAGAAGTATTTAAAAAATGGAATACCATGCTACCCTGGAGCCACCACTCTCTTACTCCTTTTATAGCCTCCATTACTTAAAATATAAAAAGTTTTCCCCTTAGAGGAATGTTTTGTTATGAATCTTCTAATCTTGTTAAAATAAGGTAATGCCAATTTTTCACGTTTGGCAGAAACCAAATTTGGGTAATTTGTTAGTGGCACTTTTTTAAAGCACTTTTTAAAAAATTTTGTTTTGTTTTTATTAGAGAATGCTACTTTACAAAGTTTGGTTACTGAAATATAGCCTGGGTTAGATTTCTCTTGAACACAGTAGAGAGGCTTATATAAAAAGTATTTACATAAATGTAGCTTAGCTATGTTCATAATGATAAAGGCTTCCCAGAGCCGCCTGACTTCTCTATCAGGTCCTGGCACGTGGTATCAGCAAATAATGATCCTACTATTCAGGTTTAAAAGCAAGACTGGTTCTCTTTAAAAGATAAAAATATTTTTCTTCTAAACAATTTGACTACTTTTATTCCTAACAAGAAAATAACATTTTTTCAATTTGCAAAAGTAAAAATTAATTGTCAAGGTTTGTCTTCCTATTTTATAGTAAATCCATGGACGGTCTTGTTAATATTTACAAACAATATAGGAAAATATGAAGAAAAATGTAAAAATCACTTTAAACCCACTACTCTGTTACAGACTGTTAACATTCTGTTGACCACACTTACATGCATGATGTCTTTTTGCTCATGTGTCATATATGACCTGATCTTTTTTACTTTTTATTGAAAGATGGTATGCATATAGAAAAGAGCTCATATCACACAAGTGCAGTGACAAAATGAAAAGCTCCATGAGGAAAGGGGTGTTTTTAAAGGGTTAATATAGAGGTTCCTTCTTTCTTTGCAGAGCAAGTTGCCAGAGTTTTACCTTTTCCTAACCATAACGGTTATTTCACCTGATGATCTGTAGTGTAGATTGACTAGTGACTAGCTGAGTGCTCACAAAGCTGTAGCCCAGAGTATAATAAAGTACTGTGTAGTAATACGTCACAAGACTGTTTTTGCATAAGGCTTAGTCAAGGCTTTTGGAACCGCCCTCAGTTGCACCTTGTGCTATATTAGTGCTTCTCAAACAGGAAGAATTTTCTTTCGCTGGTGTAGCTTGTCCGGTTACCTTTAGGGTAAGTGTGGGTTACCTTCAGAAGTGTGTCTAGTTCATGTAAACAACTGAGTGTCTCTTGTTTAATACTTTATATGATTCTTATTTGATTTAGTATCTTGTTGAAATTTTAGGCATTTTAAAATATAAGTTTAGGAAAGAAAAATAGAATGATCCAGTAACATGCAAAATTGTCTTCTTTATAATTTGCAAATATACAAATGTGTAAAACTTTGGAGTATCTTAGGTCTTAATAATTACAATTGTAGAATCTAATTTTAAGAATTCGTGTTTGACATGTTGCTGTTAAGAAAAAGCAGAGTACCCTCAAAATGTTCTTTCCAAAGGGAAAACACACACTATAAAAGCCACTAATTTCCTTGTTAATTCAGTTGCTATGTTACTCAATTTTGCTTGAGCCACATGCTTTGTGTCCATAGAATTAGGAACTGTTCCTTAGCACTAGTAATAAAGATGATTAATTTTTATTTTGCGCCTGTAAACTGTACCCAGGATATCAAAGAATGGGATTATATTGGTATGTTTTTATGAATAAATAAGAGCTGGGTTACTATCCTTAAGACTTATAGCAAATTGTATATTGAACATTAAGATGTAAATATGTATATTACAGTAAAAGCCTAGAACATTATGGCTAAGTTGGATTTAGATAATTGAATTCTTCATATTTTTTATAGTTTTTTTTCTTTAAGTAAAAAAAATTAAATGCAGACCATTTCTTAGAGCAGTTTGCTTAGTTTTTATTGGCAGCATATGTCCAAGCCCTGCATCTCTGGAAAACCAAGTACAGAAGAATGCAGAGTGACTTTAGGGTAATCAGTATAAATTACTAAAATCTTCATGTGCCTTGGTTTCTTCATATCTGAAAAATGCTATTAGACATTGGGGATAGGAGTGTAGATGAATATTTTAAATAACTAGCCTTTGAAATCTATTTTTCCACTTTCTTCCTCTCTCCTCTCCCCTCCCACCTGTTGCAATTCAGTTTCATTTTTGTTTCATATTTGTATCGAGAAGTTCTACTTTCCAGGTTGCTTTCCCCACCCCCCTACACTGCTGTGTTAAAAATCAAATTAGGGAGTATTACTTAAATACCCCAAGAGACTGATTTACAACCCTACTGAAATAACATTGATTTTCCATGTATGGAAAGGAGTGTTACTTCTCCATCCCCACCCCTAATCACCTTAAGAGAGTGACATTTTTTTAAAAACCTAAGTTTAAGACAAGTATTATAGATTGCTGGAAAGTATAAATGAAAAAAATGATTCATTGTGGATGTTTAGTATTGGTGCTGATACCCTGTCCGTATTACAGTAATACATACATGTCTTTTCTTATGTAAATAGTAGACAACTTACCATTCAGAATTTCATTACCTTATGAATATAATATAAATGTTTCTGCAAGTTTCAAAATTAAAGCGCAGTCACAGCTTTTTAAGCTATATTAATTAAACTTTTTCACATCCTCATAAGTCAAAATCAAATAGGCCTTTAAAAGTTTTTAATTTACATGCAGGTACTTTAAAATTTGTTTTAAGACAACTAAATTTTTTCATGTAGGCATACAAATTTGCATTAGTTGATTTATTAACCGTATTTTCAAGGTAAAGTTAATTATCTCAGAAAGAAATAACATGATCTTTTTTACTTTTTTTACTAAATTTTTTTTTTACTAAAATTTTCATTTATCAAGTTTGTGCTATTTAAATGAAATTCTTCTTACCTGTTGTGCCAGTCTTTAGCCTTGTCCTTTATATTCCTTGTAATAATCACTGGTATTGTAGAGACCTTAACCTCATATTGAAAGTATACAAAGTAATTACTTCCAGTTTCAAAGATATAATCGTCCACATTTAAAGATTCCAAAGACTTAAAATTAAAATTTCCTTTAAGAGAGTTCATAGTTCATAGTATTTTCTATTTTTGAACACCTCTTCTACACTTGATGTGTTTTTTCCAACAGCTCTTCTCTTGAAGCATCTGCAACAGATGACTGTTGGCAAAGCAAGCCAGAACTTTATATACTAGGTATAGGTTTACAGCCCATTGGTTTAAAAATACTCTGCCCTAATTTTCAATGTCTTCCTTCAAATAGTGCCAAAATGCTGACATTCATGTGTTCATTAGTCTTTACACTTTTGGAATGATACAACTGCTCAGGTGATTTTATGTAAAGGACCTCAGTATCACTTTATGTGAGACTACCTTTGAACAAGGATAAATTCTGATCAAATTGCCATTGAGGATTGGGAAGAATAAAAGTTCTCTAGTTGAAATGTGCATAGTACCCATGATCTATTAGGTGTACTTATCAAAAAATAGTGTCCTGAAGTTGACCATTATCCAATTTCTAATAACTGTTTGTGTTTTGTTTAAATAAATTTAGGAGAGATCATGAGAGAGAAGATTAGTCTTTCATGTACTCATACTGCCTTAAAAAAAAAAAACTGAGAATGAATGCTTTAAAAAGAGTCATACTTTAGGGGTGGAGAGAAATTATGCTGCCTGGCTATATGTAACAAAAAAATCTTAGATTCCCAGATATTAAAATGTATCCTTCACTGCTTGGATTCTGTTTTCCTTTGGGCTTCTCAAATGTTTCACAGATTATGTGGTATTTTTATCAACTCTACTGTATTTTTTCACATTCTTCTTCCTCTTTTTCAAGCTAATAAAAGGAATTTATTTAAATAGTGTTCTCTGAGAACTCCGGGCCCCTTTTCAGACATTAAACATCAAAGAAAAGCCATAATCATTTAATATTGTATGTTTTGGTTTCTATAAAGCAGACTTGCAAGCAGCTTCTGTGATGTCTTTGTTAAAGAATGAGTATGACATAAAGAAATGAGACCAATGAAAATTTACTTAAATTTGACTACAATCACCTAAAGACTACTAAAACACTAAACCCCAAACTGCCGTTAAAATTTCATTTTGGATGTGGTGATCAAATGTTTTAAGAGGTATATATATATTCAACCAGAAAAAAAGAGAGGTATATGTAGTAGGTAGCTAGATGGATGGATGAATGGATGGATGGATATAACTATAGGGACAGATAGATACTACATTATTTTTCAGATATGAAGAATTAGAAGTACCATCTTATTATTTGAAAATACTATGTTTACTTAATTCTAAGATACTGTAAATTATAAGACTATCACTAATAGCCTTTCTGGGAGAGGGGAAAAATATTTTTTATATTTCCCAATTTCACAGACTTTATATTGGAAGGGGGGGGCTGGATTTTTAGAATCTGAGAAAATTTGATATAGGTGCTATAACACATTTTAATGATGAAGAACACAGATCTAATGTCCAGCTTCTATTACTAGAGTTTAAGAAAAAATAAGATTTTTCAACTAATTTACCTTTTTTTAATAGTGTGTTGGTTAAAAATTTTTATAAAATATAAAATTTATTCTAGATAAAGAATAATTTTTTTAAAAGTGAAGTCATTATGGAAAAAAATAAATAAGTACTTTCCCTTAATATCAATACTGCAAAAAGAGAAAAAATAGGATAATGAGAGATATTTTTAAAGCAGCTTCTTTTGGTTTAGCAAACACATATAAACCTAACCCAAACCTCTAAAATTCACATTCAATTGACAGATACTATCACGTGCCTATTTTGTGCCAAACACTTTGCTAGATTCAAATACAATGCAGATCTTAGTCATATTGTTTTTGCAAAATTAAAGATTTTAATATAAGAAAATTTAAGGAAAATTGGACTTTTGTATATTCTGTTTCTCTGAACTTTATTCTGTTTATATATTCCTACATTGATTCAATAGTAGTAATGCATAATTTTCCCACAAACTTCATTCTTTCATGTAGAGAAAAAGATGATAAAATATTCCTACAATAAAGCATTTTCTTGCAAATATGTTCTTCACTTTAACTGTTTATTCACATATTATTAACACCATGTTTTTAAGTTCTTATAGGAGATCTTCAACTTCCCCATACAAAATTTTTAATCCAAAACTTTATCAAATAGATTAAAACCTTTGCTGAGCTTCTTAGAAAAGAAAAAAGATGCCTGCAATCACTTGGTGTTTAAATCATACCAAAAGTACCTCCTAAGTATACCATTAACAGACAGGAAGAGCCTGAAATGTATGTATGTCACGTGTACCTTTTCTTTCTCTTTTGCTGTGACATCACCTGGGAATATCCAGAAGATTGGATAATCAAGAAATGACTAATCAAGAATCTGCTGTACATGTGAAAATGGTGGGTATTTGCAGTATTTTCAGTTCCATTTATTAATGGTGAATCATCACCGCTCTTACCTTTGTCTCTAAACAGATAATTAATTATGGGACTGTAACTATATACAGATCTTCCTTCACAGTGCTTGACACATAATAGAATCTCAAATATCTGTTGTATTGAGTTTCAACTTAGCCCTGAAAATTTTTTTGCTAGAAATACAGTGTGCATTATAGTGTTTCTTGGCATGTAAAATGGCTGCCCTGTTCCTTTTTATGTTAAATTTTCTTTGCTCAGCAACAACTCACTTAAATCATATAGTATAAGATATTTTATCTTAGGCCCCTGAATTAAAATGACAAGCATTAAAATTTTTAAAAATATGCTGCTTCTTTTTTTTTATTTTTATTTTTTAAAGATTTATTCATTTTATTTATCCCCCCCTTGCTGCTTGTGCTGCCGTGTCCATTCACTGCGTGTCCTCTCCGTGTCTGCTTATCTCCCCCTCGCTGCGAGGTCCGGCCGGCGTGCCCTCATAAGGAGGCCTCGGGACGCGAACCCAGGCCTCCCACATGGTAAATGGGGGCTCTATCCACTGAGCCACACCCGCTTCCCAATATGCTGCTGCTTATAAGACAAAAGAGTTCATTCATTGCATGATAGACGCTATGATGTGGTAAGAAAAGTACAGGCTTTGGAGTCAGCCCTGACTTCAAATCTCAACTCAGTCTTTAATATCTATGATATCTTTGAGCAAGGGCAATAACCTGGCCTTTAAGAAATGGTGTGAAAGCACCAACCTCATGTTGTTCTTGTTCATATTTAATGTAAAGTGATTAATTGCACATAGCCACTCAATAACTGTTAATCTCCTTACTATGTTAGTGTCTTCACCGTTTAAGTAGGTATTTATTTGTACATGTGACAAAAAAGTTATCTTCAATTTCCATATTCACGATGATAAAAATCTTAAAAATCACAATTTCCCCCTCTTTTATGAAGACAACTACACATGATATATTTCTTATTTTCTCTTTCTATTTTGTTGTTGTTGATCTTCCTCTTTTCCTCTTTATCTTTTCATCTTTCTCTTTCTCCCTAGCTTTTTTTTTTTTCTGGTTTGAGCCTATAAACCAAAACATGACTTAGCAAGCAAAAAGCTTTGTGGTATAATTAATAAATTTCTTGTTCATCTTACCATCCCTTAGTCAGTGCATGATTTGGATATGAAAGCCTTCTTTGCTGATTAAATCATCATCAGTTTAATTATTGCTGTTAGTTTGAAGCATATGAAATTGCAGTTTTTATAGATCAAATATAGTCCAATATTAGCAGTTTCTCATGGTTCAGCCTTATACATAGACATGATCTTTGTATTCATAGTATAATTACTATTTGATTCATTTGGATTGTGCATATTTCTCTGATACATAGAGTTAAACCAGTCTAAAGCTTAAGTATTTTCTTGCTTGAGTTAACTTTTTTTTTAATCACAAGTAATGTAGGAATTTCCTACCATTAAAAAAATGTTATGTAATAGTACCCTTTACATAATTTGTTGTTATCTGGGCCCCAGAACCCTTTGGCATATGACTCTTTTAGAAGCAAGGAGCAATGTACTCAACCCAAATTATTCATACTATTGAAGGAAAACAAACCAAAATATGATTTTTTTAAAAACTATAATTACATTAGTTTATATAATTTTTACCTTGGGTTTGCTTTTCTAAAAATGTTTATAGATCTTTTAGGGCAGGGGTTCTTAACCTTTTTTGTTCCCAGACCCCTTTGCCAGTCAGGTGAAAACCACAGACCCCTTACTAAGTCCGCACTGTACTGTGTATTATTTAATAAATATATCACACCTACACCAACATGTCCCCACAAGAATAATGGTGTTTGTTTGTTTGTTTTTTATTTCAATTCAAGCTCACGGACCCCTGTTTAAGAACCCCTGTTTCATGGTGACAACTTCTTAGAATATTATTCTTAACTTCATGATTTGGTTCCAAATCTCTCCTTCCAGACTTGTCAAACACACTCCTCTCCATGTATGCTTAAGTTCCAGAGAAATAGAGCTATTTATCTTTTATCCCACATTAGACCATATATTTTGATTCCTTCCTATCTTTCCTCCTCCCCAATCTCAGCATATGCAAATCCTGCTTCTCCTCCAAAGCCCAGGTCAGTTGACTCTTCCTTCTTTGGCCCCAGAAGAAGTAATGGCAGCTTCTTTGAGTTTTCCTTGTATTTTATCTGAACATCTTCAGCAATGTATTAGTTATTCGGATTTCTGTGTTACAGTCCATGTTGGAGAATGTGCACCGTGAGGGTAAGATATATACCTTACTAAAAATGTTGTATCCCTTCTTAACATAGTGCCTTATACCTTAATGAATGTATGGTGAATGAATGAAAGAATTTGGCCTACACTACCTTAATGTGGAGATAAGTCAGATATGTGGTAGGCAGGGGATTCCTAGAACTTAGGAATGCACGGTCTTCCAAATAAAGCACAGAACCATTTATATATATGGTTAAGAGTACCTGTCTGAATAAGTAACTTTAAATCTATACTTTTTATGTAGTTACATATTGTTAATCCTGATATTGCAGTACCCACTGTTTTGTACCAATGCAGTAATGAGGTCTTTTGTCTGTACCAGATATAGACTATAGAATACTAAAAAAGTATTTCCTCTGAGAGCTTTTTGTTGTTGTTGTTGTGGGTAAAAATCAAATTTTTCACAATACAAAACAATATTTGTAAAATGATATATAAATACATGCATATATGTGCATTTGCTTACATAAATGTTATTTATATATATATATATATATTTTAAAAGGTGCTTAGATTACCTTAATGTTACACAGAAATTACAGGGATTCCCATGTTCCCCACCTCCCACACCTCCCATAACATCCCACATAAACATCTTTCATTAGTGTGGCATATCACCTGCAATGGATATACACATCCTGGGGCTTTGCCAC